>APFE030465132.1:0-16567 GCA_000404065.3 Pinus taeda | reverse complement strand
AGAGTTTATAATTTAGTGTTTAGGGTTTATAACACTTCAGTAAATTATTTTAACAAAAATTGTAATAAAAGTTACAAAATGGTTTTTAAAATGTTATAAAATGATTATAGTTTGGGGTTTAGCATTTAGGGTTTGGGGTTTACGGTTCAAGGTGGTTTATTTTCTAGGGTTTATGGTTTGTAAGACTTTTGTAAATGGTTTTATTCAAGGCTTAAATAAAAGTTACAAAATTCTTTTTAAAATGATGTAAAATTCTTAGGTTTTAGTGTTTATGGTTTGTCCTTTGGAATTTAGGGTTTAGGGTTAATAAGACCTTAGTAAATGCTTTTAATAAAGACTTAAATATAAGCTCCAAAATGTTTTTTTTAACTATTATAAAATTCTTATGGTTTAGGGTTTCAGGTTTTGATTTTGGGTTTTAGGTTTAGGGTATAGTATTTAGGGTTTAGGGTTTATAATACTTTAGTAAGTGCTTTTGAAAAAAACTTAAATAAAAGTTGCAAAAAGTTTTTTAAAATGTTATAAAATGCTTAGGATTTAGGGTTTAGGCTTTAGGGTTTAGGGTCTGGGGTTTCAGGTTTAGAGCTTAAGGTTTAGGGTTTATAACGCTTGAGTAATTGCTTTTAATAAACACTTAAGTAAAAGTTACCCACCATTTATTGAAATTTTATAAAATTCTTAGTGTTTATGGTTTACAATTAATGGTTTGAGGTTTAGGGTTTTGAATTTAGTGTTTATAACACGTTCGTAAAATCTTTTGATAAAAACATCAATAAAATTTACAATTTTTTTTTTTAAATGTTATAAAATGCTCATCATTTATGGTTTAGGGTTTAGGGTTTGGGGTTCTGGGTTTATAGTTTGTGGTTTAGGGTGTAGGGTTTAGGGTTTGGGGCTTAGGGTTTAGGGTAGAGTGTTTAAGGTTTATAAAATGCTTAGGTCTTAGTGTTTATGGTTTATATTACAAGGTTTATAACACTTTAGTAAATTCTTTTAATAAACACTTAAATAAAAGTTACAAAACATTTTTAAAATGTTATAAAATGATTAAGGTATAGGGTTTAGGCTATGGAATTTAGGGTTTAGGGTTTAGGGTTTATGGTTTATAACACTCTAGTAAATTCTTTTAATAAAAACTTAAATAAATGTTACAAAACCATTTTTAAAATGCCATAAAATGTTGAGGGTTTAGGGTTTGGGTTTTAGGATTTAGGGTTTAGGGTTTTAAGTCTCGGGTTTAGGGTTTAGAGTTTAGGGTTTAGGGATTATAACACCTTAGTAAATTGTTTTATTAAGCATTTAAATAAAATTTACAAAACACTTTTTAAAATGTTATAAAATACTTAGAGTTTAGCGTTTATAGTTTAGGGTTTAGGGTCATGCGTTTATGCTTTAGAGTTTAGGGTTTAGGGTTTATAGCACTTTAGTAAATGTTTTTAATAAACACTTAAATAAAATATACAAAATGTTTTTAAAATTGTTATAAAATGCTTACGTTTTAGGGTTTAGAAATTAGGGATTAGAATTTAGGGTTTCAAATTTAGGGTTTGGGGTTCAGGGTCTAGGGTTTAGGGTTACACATTGTGGTTTAGGCTTTAGGGATTATTGTTTACGGTTTAGGGTTTATAACACTTTATAAAATGCTTAGGGTTTAAGTTTTAAGATTTTCGATTTAGGGTTCATGGTTTTAGGTTTATAACACCTTAGTAATTGTTTTAATAAATGCTTAAATAAAAGTTACAAAACACTTTTTAAAATGCTATAAAATGCTTTGTGTTTAGCTTTTAGGATTTGGGGTTTAGGGTTTGTGTTTTAGGGTTGAGGATTTAGGGTGTAGGGTGTAGGGATGAACCACCCCACCTTAAGGAGGTATTTGTTGCTACATATTAGACATAATGTATTGATCCCATAGAGCCCTGAGGAGTTATGAAGAAAAATAAATAAAAGGAAAAAGGTTTACGAAGAAGGGTATCTCATGTACCGCATTTTTGTCCCTCATACACTCACATACCTAGGTGTGGTCTTCCCTTATTATAGATAATCATAAAAAATTTAGGGTTTATGATTTATGTATTGGGGTTTGGGGTTTAGGTTTTAGGATTTAGGGTTTCTAACTTTTCAGTAAATTCTTTTAATAAGGACTTAAATAAGAGTTACAAATAGTTTTTAAAATGTTTTAAAATTCCTATGCTTTAGCATTTAGGGCTTAGGGTTTATAACACTTTGAGTAAATGTTTTTAATATACACTTAAATAAAAGTTAAAAACACTTTTTAAAATGTTATAAATTTCTAAGGGTTTAAGGTTAAGATTCTAGGGTTTATAATACTTTAGTAAATCATCTTAATAAACACTTAAATAAAAGTTAGAATTTTTCTTAAGATGTTAAAAAATTCTTAGGGTTTAGGGTTTGGTGTTTAGAGTTTAGGGATTAGGGTTGGTAACACTTTAGTAAATGATTTTAATAAAAACTTAAATAGAAGTTACAATATGTGTTTTAAAATGTTAGAAAATTATTAGGGTTTAGCATTTAGGGTTTAGTGTTTATAGTTTAGGGTTTATGTTTAGGGTTTAGCATTTAGGGTTTCAGGTTTAGAGTTTAAGGGTTAGGGTTTAGGGTTTGTGGTTTAGAGTTTAGAGTTGAGTGTTTATAATAGTTTAGTAAATTCTTTTGATAAACACTTAAATGAAAATTACAGAAAGTTTTTTAAAATGTTATAAAATGCTTAGTGTTTAGGGTTTAATGTTCACAATTTTGGGTTTAGGGTTTAAGGTTTAAGGTTTTGGGTTTATGATTTAGGGTTTAGGTTTGGGGTTTAGAGGTTAGGTTCTAGGAATTATAAGAATATATTAAACACTTTTAATTAAAACTTAAATTAAAGTTTCAAAATACTTTTTAAAATGTTATAAATTGATTAGGGTTTGGGTTTTAGGGTTTCAGAGTTAGGGTTTAAGGTTTAAGGTTTTGGGTTTTGGGTTAAGGTTTTGTGTTTAGCGTTTAGGGTCTAAAACATTTTGGTATAAGGTATAGGGTTTAGGGTTTATAATGATTTAGTAAATTATCTTAATAAACACTTAAATAAAAGTTACAAAACAAATTTTAAAATGTTATAAAATGGTTAGGGGTTAGGGTTTGGGGATTGGTGTTTGCGGTTTAGGGTTTAGGTTTTGTTGTTTAGGGTTTATGTTTTTGTTTTTAGTGTTTAGGGTTTTGTGTTTATGGTTTAAGGTTTATAACACTTCAGTAAATTCCTTTAATAAACACTTAAATCAAAGTTATAAAATTCTTCCTAAACTTTTATAAAATTTCTTAGGCTTTATGGTTTAGGGTTCAGGGCTTGGGGTTTAGTTTTAGGGTTTAGGTTTTTGGGTTTAGGTTTGAGGGTGTATTTTTTAAGGTTTATAACAATTTAGTAAATTCGCTTAATAATGCTATAAAATGCATATGGTTTAAGTTCTAGTTTACAGGGATTATGGTTTAGGGTTTGGGGTTTACGGTTTATAATTTATGGTTTAGGGTTTAGGGTTTAGGGTTTAGGATTTACTGTTTAGGGTTTAGGTTTTATAACACCTTAGTAAATTATTTTAATAAACACTAAAATAAAAGTTACAAGATTATTTTTAATGGATCATAAAATGCTTGTTTTAGGGTTTCGGGTTTCGGGTTTCAGGTTTATGGTTTATGGTTCAGGTTTTATAACACTTTAGTAAATTATTTTAATAAACACTTAAATAAAAGTTACAAAATGCTTCTTAAAATGTTATAAAATGCTGACGGTTTAGGGTTTACACTTATAACACTGTATTAATTGTTTTTAATAAATAATTAAAAAAGTTGCAAAAATGTATTTTAAAATGTTATAAAATTCTTAGTGTTTAGGGATAGAGTTCATTGTTTAGGGCTTGGGATTTATAACACTTTGAGAAATTATTTTAATAAGAACATAAAAAATGTTACAAAACACTTGTTAAAATGTTATAAAATGCTTAGGCTTTAGGGTTTAGGGTTTATAACAATTTAGTAAATCATTTGAATAAAAAATTAAAAAAAAAGTAAGAAAACTCTTGTGAAAATGTTATAAAATACTCAGGGTTTAGAGTTTAGGGTTTAGGCTTTAGGATTTTGTGCTTAAAATATTATAAAATGCTTACGATTTAGGATTTAGCGTTTATAACATTTTATAAATTATTTTAATAAACACTTCAAAAAAGGTTACTAGAAGCTAGATAAAATGTCATTGAATGCTTAGGGTTTAGGTTTAGGGTTTAAAATGTTATAAAATGCCTAAGGTTTAGGATTTAAGTTTCCAAAGGCTTTAGTAAATTATTTTTATAAACACTTACAAAGTTACAAATCGTTTTTTAAAATGTTATAAATGCTTAGTGTTAAGCGTTTAGGGTTTAGGGTTTAGGTTTTATAAAAATTTAGTAAATCATTTTAATAAACACTTAGAAAAAGTTACAAAATACTTGCTAAAAAGTTATAAGATGCTTACAGTTTATGTTTGAGGGGCACTTTAGTAAATTCTTTTAATAAAAAAGTTAAAAAAGTTACAAAACTCTTGTTAAAATTTTATAAAATTACTAGGGTGTAGGTTTTAGGTTTTAGGGCTTATAACACTTTAGTAAATGATTTTAATAAGCACTTAAAGAAAGTTACAAAATGATCATTAAAATGTTAAAAAATGTTTAGGGTTTTAAAATGTTAAAAAATGCTTGCTAAGTTCTAATAAAATGCTGAGGGTTTAGGGTTCATAACAATTTCGTAAATTTTTTAGATAAACACTTAAAAAGAAAGTTACAAACGCTTCATAAAATGTTATAAAATAATTAGGGTTTAGGGTTTGGGGTTTAAAATGTTATAAAGTGCTAATTCTTTAGGCTTTAGGTTGGGGTGTGGGTATTACGGTTTAGGGTTTATGGTTTATAATTCTTTAATAAATTCCTTTAATAAACACTTATAAAAAAGATAAAAATGGTTTTTAGGGTTTAGGGTTTATGGTTTTTTATGTTTTAGGGATTTTTATGGTTTATGGTTTTTTTAGGTTTTTTATGGTTTAGGGTTTGTTAGGGTTTAGGGTTTGGTATTTAAGGTTAAGGGTTTAGGGATTAGGGTTTTGGGTTTATATAACATTAGTAAATGGTTTTAGTAAACACTTAAATAAAAGTTACAAAACACTTTTTAAAATGTTACAAAATCCTTAGGTTTTAGGGTTTGGGGTTTAGGGCTTAGGGTTTAGGTTTTGAGGTTTAGGGTTTAGAGTTTATAAGACCTTAGTAAATCCTTTCAAGCTTTAGGCTTAAGGGTTTAGGGTTTATAAAACCTTAGTAAATAATTTTATGGTTTATCCATTAGGCTTTAAGTGTTAGGATATAGGGTTGTTTGGGGTTTGGGATTTAGGTTTTAAAACACTTTGGTAAATTATTTTAATAAAAAATTCAATCAAAGTTACATGACACTTTCTAAAATGTTATAAAATTCTTAGTGTTTAGGGTTTATCGTTTAGGGTTTACTATTTGGGATTTAGGGTTTCAGGTTAAGGGTTTAGGTTTTAGCATTTATGGTTTAGGGTTTATGGTTTATGATTTAGAACACTAATGTTACAAAACACTTTTTAAAATGTAAAAAAAAATAGTATTTAGGGTTTAGGGTTTATGGTTTTGGATTTATAACACTTTAGTAGATTATTTTAATAAACAATTAAATAAAAGTTTAAGATGCATTTTAAAATGTTATAAAATGATTACTGTTTAGGTTTTAGTGTTTGAGGGTTTAGGGTTTAGGATTTCAGGTTTATGGTCTAAGGTTTATAAAATAAAGTTACACTTAAATAAAAGTTACAGAACACTCTTTAAAATGTTATAAATTAATTAGGACTTAGGTTTTACGATTTAGGCTTTAGGGTCTAGGGTTTAAACTTACAACACTTTTTATAATGTTATGAAATTCTTAGGGTTTAGGTTTTAGTGTATAAGGCATAGGGTTTAGCTTTTGGGGTTTAGTGTTTAGGGTTTAGGTTTTTCTATTTAGGGTTTATAGTTTAGGGTTTATGTTTTATGGTTTAGGTTTTATAGCACCTTAGTAAATTATTTTGATAAAAACTTTAGTAAAAGTTACAAAGGTCATTTTAGAACGCTATAAAATTCTTACGGTTTATGGTTTATAATACTTTATTAAATTATTATAATAAATACTTAAATAAAAGCTAAGAAACACTTTTTAAAATGTTATAAATTACTTTGGGTTTAGTGTCGAGAGTCTAGTATTTATAAGAATTTAGTAAATCCTAATAATAAACAGTTAAATATAAGTTATAAATTTTTAAGATGTTATAAAATACATAGAGTTTAGGGTTTGGGGTTTATGGTTTGGGGCTTGGTATTTAGACTTTAGGGCTTAGGGTTTATAACTCTTTAGTAAATGATTTTAAGAAACACTTAAATAGAAGTTACAATATGCTTTTTAAAATCTTATAAAATTATTAGGGTTTAGCATTTAGGGTTTAGGGTTTAGATTTTACGGTTTAGGTTTCAGGGTTTCAAGCTTAGATTTTAGTGTTTAGGGTTCAGATTTTAGGGTTTAAGGCTTAAGGTTTGTGGTTTACATTTTAGGGTTTAGGGTTTTTAACACTTTAGTAAACCCTTTTAATAAACAATTAAATAAAAATTACAAAACACTTTTTAAAATGTATAAAATTCTAAGGGTTTAGGGTTTAATGTTCACGGTTTGGGGTTTAGGGTTTAAGGTTTTATGGTTTAGTGTTTGGGGTTTGGGGTTTAGAGTCTAGGTTTATGGTTTATAAGACTATTATGGGAGGATGAAGAACCAAGCTTCTGCAACCTAAGGGATATCCATGTAGTGGCATCATGTATTTACTTCTACTTTATATTGATCCTATAACTTCGGATATAAAAAGAACTTTGCACAAATAAATAACTTCACAACTTTGTAACAAACTCATAAACTTCAACAATTCACAGTATAACTCATAGTATTTGCATATTTCAAAGGAAAGTATGCACAACAAATGATATAATAGTAAATGTAAGATACAAGAGACATATGTCACTTTGTCAAAACTTCCTTCTTTACTAAATAGATCTTTGACTACATTCACTTCTTCAACCTGCACACCTAGTTGCAGGTGGTTTGTGCACTTAGCCGCAGACTCTTTAAGGCCTTCGTGCACTCAACTGCCAAGCCTTTCCTAAAATACAGAAAGATACAGAAAATATGACCACTCTATCAGTTCTTTTCTATTGTCATTGTTATCTCTGCTAAGGTATTAAACCCCCTTAAATAAACCTTATAAAAACCATGGTCCTTATACCATGGATCCATAAAACTAGGACTCTACCCTATACCCTTTATAAAAACAAGGGATTCTCCCATTCCCAAAGCTCTAAAATATTGCACAATTAATATAACTTCACCAACTCCGTGCAGTACACTCCTTCTTTTGCGGGGTCTTTTACCCAAAATTTGAACCAAGTTGGGTCATTCCCACTGTGGAGTCCTCTAGGGGGACGTGACCTTGCTACACTTTATGAAGAGTAGTCCCTTTCTTATATGTATGCACTGTGGTGTAGCACTAAAGACACCATAAAAAGAGAATTTAATGACCTCACTTTTGAAGGACACTTCATTTTGGTCACTGGTACATACATTTTGAGAAGGAAGAATTAGATACCCAAGTTAGTGAGGTTCATTCTCAATTGCAATCTCTGTGGACAATTCTTGCTCCATATGCCACCAAACACGATGAAGATTTTTCCACCTATGCCCTTGCCAAATTTTGTATTATCATTGAAGTGGTGTGCCAACAACTTGTTTCCAAACATCCATGTAGAGCTCTAGAATATTGTCACTAATATGAAACAATATTTATCTAATCCTTCAACTATCTATCACACTTAGAATAGTGAGCAAATGCACATTTCTACTTCTCTTTGTGCTACTCTACCCCAAGTCATGCAAGAATCCCAACACATGTTTTTCTAGATCCCTGATGTTAGTTGTGTTATCGCAAATAATAATGCAACCATTTACCCCTTACACGATAATGTTCAAAGTTTATATCAGCAAGCATTAGTGACCTTCAATATGGAAGAAAAGAAGAATATCCTCCATTAGGTGGATGTACTTGATGCCTAAATTAATCAGCTCAAGGATGCAGTCCAAGTGCCCAAGTGGGCCCTTCATGACCCTCACCCAAAAGCTCTAAATCATTTTATGACTTTTAGAACATTTTCCATAGTTTCCTATCAGGAGATTCAAGAATTGGTTGAGTAACAACCCAATGACCTTAGTGAGCATGTTGTCATTGAGTTCTAAGGCAAGGTTTCCACACTTATGGACTTATGGCACTGTTGTGTTTCCGCATTGACAAGTCCGGAGGAGTCCACACTTCATACTATTCCGAAGATAGTCCTTCATTTGAAGGTACTGCAAATAAAGCTATTGGAATCGAACCTACCATAGATTTAGAAGCAAAATAGAAATACATTGACTCGAGGGTGAGTCAATAGGATATGGTTGCAGCATGTTGGATCCTTCGATTTTTTGAAGGAATAATAGTTTTGAAGGAAATTTTGGATCAAAATGCTAGAAATGAAACATCAGAAAACAAAATGGCAATAACATGGCTCAGAACCCACATAATGGAAAATAAGGGAGCATGTTGAAGAACTATGATCTGATTTTGATACAGTAAATAGAAAAGGAAAATTATGGCCCTAGATATTGAAAAACCATGGATCAAGCAAGTGAGAGTGGCTATAAAAGAATACATAAGGTAGTGAGGAAAAAATTTAGAGAGTTCCTCAAAATTTAGATCGAGCTAGGAGAATAGAAGGTGTCAAGCATTTAGAGTTATCCAGTTTTTGAGATGTGGGCTTCTAATATTTTTTTAATGTATTTCTTGTGGATTTTTATACCGCATGAAAGTGTGTAATTGCCACAAGTTGTAATTCTGATGAATGTAATGAAATTGTTCTCTTTTGACTAATAATATAAGGAATACAGGAATTCTGGCAATTAGTGGTATAATTTATGGGCCACTTTTAAAAGTTTATGCACATATTTAAATTCCTATTGAATATATATATCGTGAATGGTTAAGAATGGATGTTGTAGTAGTTGCACAAGTCACATAATTAATCAAATCTATATCCCCTTTATCCTTCTATGGTTCTGGTTTGCCTCGGGTGAGACTCTTCTTCTTCTTGAGGAGTGAAAATGTTGGCAAAGTGCTAGACTACGTGAACGTTTTGTTGGCACCCTCAGTCGAACACTAGGATAGTCTCAAAGTAATTTTTCCTCCCAACGTTGGGGTATTTGTTTGTGAAAGAGAAAATGACTTCTAGGAAGGTAAGGTGGATGGAACTTATTATCAAGTATTATTTAGAGATCGAATGCATCAAAAGTGAAGAGAATCAAGTGGTCGATACACTCAATAGAGGTATTCAAGTGATATACATGGAAACCGTGAGTACATGTGATATAGACATTAAGGAAAGAATAAAAGAGTTGACATAGGAAGATGAGTATTTTCACCATGTAAGTAAATTACCATAGCAAGAGCCGAAGGGTCAAATGGGAAAAAATTATTAGGTACTTAGAGATGAATTATTACAATACAAAGGTAGGTGATCCATAAAAAATGTGGCTGGCATGGATGAGTTTCTCACATGACCACACAGAAGTCACCTAGGATATCAAAAGATGATAAAATATACCAAAAAATATGTTGTTAGCCAAGGATGAAGAAAGATATTGTTGAAAATATTGATAATAATTACAACAAGTTAAATTAGAATGCAACTATTTAATAGGATGGTTGAATCCAATACCAATTCTATCAGGGAAGTGGGAAGTGATATCAATGGACTTCATCAGTGGATTACCAAGAACCACCAAGAAATATGGTGTGATCATGGTTGTAGTGGATAATCTAAGTAGGACAAGTGACTTGTAAACTCTTACTATAAGGAAATTGGTATTTCCATATTTTTATGAAGAATATTTTCATATTAGCATGACTAAGAAGATCATATATAATAAATATGCCAAGTTTACCTTAAATTTTGGAAGTCTTTATTTACAATATTTGAAACCCTATCAACATTGAACACATCGTATCAACCTCAAGCTTATGGACAAATAGAAAGAGTAAATATAACATTAGAAAACATACTCAATATGTATGTTACACATCAACATAGGAGATGGGAATATTTTTTTCCTTTGGTGGAATTTTCTTATATTATTGGCTATAACGAACTATTAAAGATGAGCCCTTTCGAAGCGCTATATGGTAGGAAGTGCAATATCCCAATCAACCAGGGTAATCTAGTGGATATAATCACACTTAGGCTAGATATGTTAAATGAAATGGAATAGGAAGTATCTAGCATATGGAAAAGATTGAAGGTCGCAGAAGCCCAACATAGGAGTTATGTAGAAAAAATATAGCACATATGGAATTTTGAATAGGAGATCATGTGTATCTCCAAATTAGAGAAAAAAAAACTTCCTTAAGAGTGACATTGTGTGCCAAGTTAACACAAAGATACTATGAACCATTTCAAATATTGAAGAGACTGGGGCCAATAGCATACAAACTCACCATTCCTCCCACAATGAAGGAACATGATGTGTTTTATATATCTTTACTTAAAATACGTATAGATGTTTTTAACCTTATTATTGATTAGACTTTGATACAAATGGAATATGAAGGAGAATTCTATCCAAAACCACAATGGATAGTCAAAAAAGACAACGACCACACTCCATGTAAGTCAAGGTGTAATGGAAGAACTTTGGACTAGGTTATGCAACATGGCAACTAGACGATATCATGTAGAAGGCATACCCATTTTGGTTTTATGTATAAGTTTGGTTCTACAGATAGTAGAACACCGAGGACAAATTTTATTTAAGGAGGATGGGGATGTAGCATCATTTTTTCCAATTCCAACTTTTCGTAATATAATTGAAACATGACAATGTTGGAGAGCCAACATGGACAAATTGCTCAACTATTTGATGCAAATATTTTACTAATAGAGTTAAAAATTGCTAAAGTTGAATCATAGGACAACTATAGATTGATTATAAATCTTATATGAGGGATTGGGATGTTTCCTATATTCTTTGAAATTAATGTTCATGAGCCCTGATGTTCTAGTTGAACTACCAACTAATAAGAAACTATGATAGGAATGGGGAGAGGAGGTACTGAAATACCCAAAGATGGGTTGCGCACCTTACAATGAATTCCTTGTTGACCGTTCAGCCCGAGAAGGGGACCCTAAACCTCTCATACATGAGGTAGTACTCACGAGGAGAAGGAAGCTAGTTTTATAATTCCAAGATTTTGAGTTTGGAGTATACCACAAAGTCCAATCCTGAAATGTGTTAGATGAGGATACCAAAGAGAGATTCCTCTGCTTGAATCTAGTAAAATGAAAAGAAATAAACTATTTGGTTGGGTTTATTCATGTGAAGCACTAGAAGAAGGATTATATTAGGGATTATAGAAAGTGGGAATAAATTTCATTCTATGTTGTGAAATTTGTAGTTTGATAAACCCAAAGTTATTGCCTGCATAGTGGAATTCCTATTTCCTAGCCAATGAAGGAAATTTTCGTTCATACTCTATAATTGAAGTACACTCTTTGTTGTTATGCAATAAGTGAATCATCCATTAGACATTGGATATGGTTAGGAGGTGGATAGTTTTAAGAAATTTGTAGTGTAGTTTAAATTACCTATGATTTGGTGGAGAGTGGTAATTCCTTATTCGATTTCCAACAATTTTAAGAGGAATAGATAAGTGTATTCCTTTCTCGTAAACGAATTGTAATTTTTTCTCAACACTTCGTATTTAAATATTATTTTGGATTCATTGTGTATGTGTGAAATGGTAGGTAGAGTTTTGTACAATTTTAATGAATATGCATGATGCATGATGAGTGCGTTGAGTAGTTAACATAATTGTCCTAAATGTTGAAATGTATTCCTTTATGAATATGAATTTTATGTGAAATGGGATCCTTTCATATATATGAGATCATTATGTGTTTTATGTTCATAAATTGATAAGGTATCCTTGGATGTTCCTGATTGTGATATTTTACATGCCTGTTTGTAATCATTTATAACTTTTTGTGATGTATATGGTGTGTTTCCAAAGGGGAAGGGCTAATAGATTGGTGGTCCTAGTTATTATTAATATTTTCATTAAATAATTGTTCCCTATGGTTTGAAATAAAAAATGTTAGGATGCCTTGGATAGGCCAAAGGATCATTCTTCTTGATGTGAGGATTAGAAGGTTTTATTAATGATGGCACTAGAAAGCAAGAGTAGAGGCCTTGATGAGAAAGGAGAGATTAAAAAAGAAATAGAATCTAATATTTAGTTTGGAAAAGTTCACCAAATAAATATTAAGCTAAAGGAAATCATCCGAAAAAACTTAATTGGCTAGGGGATCTTGGGTTTATGCCTTGGTTTTGACTAAAAATGAAATTTTGTGGGTTGACCCCTATAATTCAAGCTATTAAGAGAATTTTGGGAATGCACCCCTTAGAATGAAACTCTTTGGAAGATTCAAGATGGTATTCCTCATTGACATGTTACATTATTCAAAATTTGGGATTCCACTAACGTCGTCCTTAACCCTAGTCAAATGGATTTATGAGAATGTGAAGCGATAGATGGCCATAAGGTGATAGTTGAAATATCAACATATCAAGCCCTCGAGGAAATGGAAGTGAATCATTATGAAAAATCCTTGTTTGGAATGGCCCTAAGAAACAATTGTTAGTCAGAAGAATTTTATGTATTGACAAGGAGCACAATGTGATGGCACTAAAATTTGGAACCTCAAAACATTAGACTAACAAGAGTATCAAGTGTTAGGAGAATTAAGGGGTGATGTCTTGATTTGATGACATGGGGATCCCATGTGTATGACATGTGTAACCTACATCTAGTCTTTTTTACATGCCAACCTTGCGAATATGAGTGGCATGTGGAACACATCAAAAATGCCACATGGAAGAGGAAATGTCCTCTTATCCAATGTGCTAGGTGGTGATTGATCATTATTGATTGATGTGACATGCCAAGCTATCATATAGACATATCAGGATATCAAAACTTTGGGAGGATTGCATCTTGGAAATAATTTGTACCTTGATAATTTGATATACATCTTAAACATGCCATGTGTGAAATATTTCATCATTTTCCATGTGGGAAGCTATGATTGGGTGACAAAGTTTTGAGGTCGTGTGTCAAGATGGCCTCATGCCTAGAGACGTATCGATGTTTTGTGAGGGTTTCTAGGTATAACATTTTTGTTGAATATTCGATAAGCCATTTTGAATTTTTCTATTAACATTCGATGGATTTAACATTGTATTAGTGTATTAGAAAGTTTTTTGAATATAAAGATATTGTTAAGTTGTTTCATCAGTAAATCGACATATCAGAATGCTCAGTTTTGGAAAATGCACAAATCACCAATATGGAAAGGCTTGAGTATAGAATGAAGCCAACAAACTTGGACCTAGATACATGTCTAGGAGTTTCACGTGGTTGTAAAAATAAAGAAATTGACCTTTAAAAGGGTTAAAGTTCAGAGACTTTATGCCAAGAGCTTAAATTTAGATGAAATTTATATTGTGGGAAAGCTCTTGATGAGCCAAAGATGATAGTTGTATCAAATTTGATTTAAGGTTATGAGAGAAATAAGACTTTGACCCCACATTTGTAATTAACCTTTAAGGAGAAGTCTGATTACACTCCACAACCCTAATATTACACTAGGGGGCTAAGTGTGTTACACAAATATTTTGCATCGCTCTATATACATGTCATTCAAACCTTTGAGGTGTGCCACCTTGCTATTCTTTTCCATCCAATGTTTCTATGTGGCATCTCATTTAAAAAAAATTAAAATAGGTGGAGAATAGTTTATTTCTTCTCTTCATGTAGGAGATGCAGTTCAAACTCTAATCTCTTGTGATTATTTCTTTTTATCATATTTTTTTTTTCTCGGTAAAGGCTAATTATATTAAAGGAAAATCAAAATAATGTTACAAAGAAGTTGAAGCCTCGGGCAAGAGCATTTGAGAGCATTCAATGTAGCAAAAATGTCCCAAGGATGGGAGAACCAGTTACAGAAAACAAGGAGCCAAACATTGGAACCGGAATACAACGATAAGATCATAGGAACCATAAATTGTCAAGACTAGAAACAATAAACAAAGATGCAAACCAAATCCGCAGAAGAGCTACAAGCTACTGCCTCACCAGGAAAAAAGAACCAAGCTACCCATCTGTCAAGGGTAAACCAAAACCACCATCCTAAAACCGCCTGAACTTTAACCAAAAGAACCACTAGAAAGAAACTGGGAGGACACAACATTGTCCAAGTGGCATCACATTTCCACGTCCTGGTCTGGAAGCTCCTCCACAACCGGGCATGCATTGCCATACCACATTTCTTCATCCCTAGCCATGTCACCAGCACCACTTCCGCCTGGAGGAATTGACGAGGGATGGGTGTCGCTGGAGATACCTGCAATGGCCATCGAGACATAGGCTCCATGAGAGCTGCCACCTCATGGATGAGTGTCACCAAGAGAACCACCCTCATCATGCTGCTCACCACGCCCTTCCACCTTGCCTTTATCTGCCAAATTCTGCTCAATGCCATGGCTGCCCGCCCTTCTATGACCACCCTGAGAAAGATCAACCAAAGTACATGTTGTGGCTTGAGGCAGAGCCTCTTCTTCAGAAAAGATAACAATGATATTGGCCGTGATAATGGGCCTGTTTAGGCTACTCTGAAACTTAAAATGAGTAGACTAAAAAGCATTATGCAGCAAAGGCCTGCAGGATGGGCTCAAAGGAGGTGAATTCGTCTGAGATAAGGGCTGAGTAGTAGGGGGTGGGGGTTGATCGACGGAGTGAGCCATCTGAGAATGCCCACGACCACCACGGCTTCCTCCATGGTGGCTTCTCATGCATTCACAGACCATGGTGAGGCCACGAAGGGAAATCTCAGAAAACATAATAATTAGTATTCTATTTTATTTTATTATTTCATTATTATGATTTAGTAATTAAATTAATAATATGCATAAAATTATATATTTTTTCTTAAAAAATTTGAATAATAAAATATGATTAATTAGCAATTATATTAATTTATTTTTATAATTAATTATAGTTGAAAAAATGTTGTAGAATGAACATATATTAGTTTAAAATTTTTATATATTAACTATTTTAATTTTAATTCAATTTATTAAGTTGGTATATTGATATGTTTTTTAGATAATAAAAATATTATTTAAATATTATTAAAGCAACTATTTTAATGTTTTTAAGTTAATGTTTTGTTTTAAATAAATTAAAAATCACTATATAGAAAGCTCTTCTTGGTTTGGAGATGTGAAATCCCTACTAACACGGTCAACCATGTGAAGGTGAGAGCTTATATGACCCCAAAAATGGTCCATCATTGGCATGAGACTAACCACTTACGCGCACCCACATAATCCATTGCCAATTGGGCACAATCACTCAGATGCATACATGAACACAACAAACATAGGGTGCACACAAACATAGACATACCCACAAACATTATACATTGACTCACAAAGTGACATGTTTACACACACTGCACTTATTATGAACTTATGAACTTTAGAATTAAAGTTATTTTTTCGATGTGATTAAGATTGAGTATAAATATTATGATGTTAATAATTACATTTATTTTATAAATTAATTAGTATGATATTAAAATTAATAAGTATTTATTCTCTTTATTATATTTAAAACAATGATTATCATTAACAAAATTTTCAAAAAATATTGAACTTATAGTATTATGAAAAAAAAAATCTATAAATTATTAAAATTAATTAATTTTTTTAAATAAAATTAATGAAATTTATTTATTGTATTGCTTTTAGTGTTAAATAATTATTTAGTATGCATTATGATGTTATTATAAATATTATGGTATTGTTTTTTTCCTTTTTAAGGGATTTGAAAGTTGAGATAGTTTGCTTGGTATTTTATAACATGGCAATCATTAATTGGGTTGTAACCTTAGGCTAATATTATGTATTTTTTAAATTTTGTTGTAATATGGATATTCTTTTTATTCTAAAATGATAAATTAATATTATCAATATTTGAAATTTTGATAAAAAAAATGAAAATACAAAACAAAATAATAAAAAATTGATAATAATAATAATAAAATAATAATAATAACTTATTTGTAATTTAATATTCTAAATAATATATTTATATACAGAAATAATTAGAGTATATTTATAATCGTAGAAAAAAATATTTAAAAATTATATTCACGCAAATTATACTCATATATCTATAAGTAAATAATACATATACAAATATAACAAAGAATGATTCAAACAGGCATAAAGAATGCATTCATACACATACAAAGAATACAATTAAACAAGGCACATACAATATAGCAAAGAATAGATTCCTACACACAAAGAATAC
>APFE030465125.1:214649-234668 GCA_000404065.3 Pinus taeda | reverse complement strand
TTTGTATAATATATTATATTATGGTAAGAAATAGATGGAGAGCCTACAAATTTTTTCAATACTTTTAACTAACTATTTTGTAAATGCAATTTAATTTCATAGTTGTCAAGTTTGAGTTTGATTTAGAATTTAATTAGTAACAAAAGAAAATCAACTATTTAAAACTTAATACAGAGTTGTACATCTTTCAAATACTTAAATATATTATTTTTTCAATACTGTAAAAAAAATATTTAAATTTAAAATAATCGTATTGAAAATCTCAAAAACTTTTAATTTTATTTTTCATTTATAAATGTTAAAAATAGAATTATATTGTGCACCAAAATTTATTTTCATTTATAAATATTGTTAATAGACTTATATATTGGAACACAGTACATGGTTTCACATTTTAATTGCACATTGTGAGGACTTATGAATTCAACCATATACTCAATGAAATTGTAGATTATGTCAAGCCCAGTATAAATTGAATTTCATATAGATTTAGAATTATTGTGAACTATATAGATTCCACATTACCAACCAAGTTATTGTTTAGAATGGAATCATGTGTTAAGCCTGTGAAAATATTCTCTACAAATTTGTTCAATTATTAGATACTTGTTCATTAGAACAAATTAAGGTTTACTCTGTAGAAATTAGCAGTAACATTCATTATTTTCAATCGTTAAGTTGTAATAGAGAATCCTTGGAAATTGTAAACTTACGCATATTTCTTATCTTATGCATCTCGTTTATTCTTACATGTGTCGAGTAGAAGGAAGCAGAATGGCATATGAGGTTTGCAGAACGAGGTTGGAGAGTATATCACTACCTAGTCTAAATTAGAACAGTTTGTCATCAACCTTTTAAGGAAACAATTTCAAGGGAAGGACTCACCTTTCATGGCTTAGATGGATTGTATTAATCATCAACCATTTACGCTTTCTGACAAGGACAATGTATTATTGGGGAAGTTGGTCTCGAAAGAGCAAGTGATGCAACAAACTAACCATAGCCCCTGCAACTTAAAAATTAACACACAAAATAATTATGAGCTCCACACAATGTGTATGTGCATAAAATCCCATAAATAATTCACTAACAAATAAAATATTTACAAGAGAACTCTTGGCCTAATCATTGACCTCTTGTTCCTCACTCTCACTCCTACTTACATGTGTCATGGGCTCATCTATATTTATACAAGTGGATCTAAACCCAAAGTAGGTTCTATATCCTTAACAAACTCCCAAAATATCTCTCATGATCCATAAAAACTCTCACCTAATCCCTTATCTCTAGATAAGATATAACTAACCCACAAATCTCTCATCTCTTCCAAAATACTCTCGAAGCTTGTCCTATTTACAATAATTCTCATTTTCTCCTAAAATTATTGGAAAAATGCATTAAATAATTAAACCCTAATTTAGGAAAATAATTCCTTTACTAAGCATTCAACCCTAGGTTAGATTCTCCAACATCGAACTACCCAGGTAAAATAAAATCATGGTCTCTCGACCATATGTCTTTATAAGTTGATAAAACTCCTCTTGGGTCCCAACTTTTCATGTACAGTAAATATGTCATTGTCTCATGTTGTTGTTGTTTTATGGTTGTCTTGTCTCATTTTCCAGGCTTCCAAATTTTATGCTGCAATTTTCCTCCTTTCTTGTTGTATACTCAGCAGTCAAATGTACCAGGTTTTTGCCTTTCTGCCTCAACTCACAATATCTTGGTTTGCGTACTTTTTTGTCTCATGTTGTTGTTGTTTTATGGTTGTCTTGTCTCATTTTCCAGGCTTCCAAATTTTATGCTGCAATTTTCCTCCTTTCTTGTTGTATACTCAGCAGTCAAATGTACCAGGTTTTTGCCTTTCTGCCTCAACTCACAATATCTTGGTTTGCGTACTTTTTCCATCAGTTTCCTTAATTCTTCAATTTTGGTATCCAATCTAGTTTCTAGCTGAAATTTACTGGTACTCGCTTCGAATATCAATTCATCATTATTAAATTGTAAATTACATTCAGGTGCCACACCTTTACTGATTGAACATTTCTCTTCTCTATCTACAACTTGATTGGATTCACGTTCCATCAACATCTTCTCTAGCAATTGTAATTCTTCTTCACATTTCATAAGCATTTTACGTCTCTTTTAGAAGTCATTTCAAGGGGTTGGTCTTCATCCCTATATGAAATAGAATTAGTGTCCTGCCCATCATCTGCAACATATCCTGCATCCACAGACCAACTGTTAGATTTAAAAACATAAGGCTTTATAGTCTCGTTAGATGATTATGTCCTCAAGTCTTTATATTGATCTTATAAACAATTTGTGGCAAAATTTGTGGGAATCAAACCACGTTCATATCAACAGATTTTATTTCAATATCATGATCATCCTCACCAACCATTGTTCCTTGTTCTAGTTCACAAATGCATGTTTTCATCTCGATTATCTGGATTTTTTCTGCTTCCTCTAACAAAAATTTTAGCTCATGTTTTTGTCTCCTTGCAATCAACTTCTTGATTGGCCATCTAAATATCTTCTTCATTACCTATCCATGTTTCTGACTTTGTAACAACTCCATCAACACGTCAAGTTGTGCCTTTAACTCAACAATCTCTTTCTAAAACTCTTAATCATGTACACTAATTGTTATAGCATCACTGTGTTTTTTTCTGAATTTTGCAAATAACTATCCATAGTCATCTTCATCTCCTTTATCATGTCCATGATCACATACACTCTTCATTTAAGTAAAGAGAGATTTCAACCAATATGCAAATTTAGGTACCTTGAAAATTTGTTGATGGTATATATATACCATTCAAAAATTTTGTATAAACCATGTGCATATACCATTTTATACATTACCATCATTACAATATGTGAATAAAAAAAGCTATGGATTCTCAAACCCACACATGGTTTTATGAAAGCATATATCACCCACTCAAACCTATGTGCAACACAACTCACAATTTATCATTCAACATTTATTCTAACCATATGGTTTCTCTCCACCCATATGAAAAATAATTCCTGAGCATTTCTAATTACTAATTAGATATATCCAAATAAAATAAGACCTATACTGGCTCATACATAAATTTGTTAGGTAGACGATTTTCTCATTCCTTGACCACTTATCCTCTATCTTCATAAAAACCACTATGCTTTATAGCCTTTGACACAACACCAATTTACCTTTACCATTTACTTTCACATTTACCTTTGCTATTTACTTTCAAAAGAATTTATATTTAGTATTAATATATTCACCTAATGTAACGTTGAATACCAAAGTTGGTTGGGAAAAAATAGTGCAATAAAAATTTGCAGGCTCACTTATAGAAATTTTAAATTATCAAATTTTATATGAATCACGTGCTTGGATTCATTGAGCCATGTGTAAGGTACTTTAGTTAATTTCAAAAATAGCCTCTTTTTTTTATTTTTTTCTCATCTGTCCACTATTTAACAACTACTTTTTCTACCTTTCACATTAGAGCTTTTCACCTCTCCTAGTAAGTTTCCAGCAAGAAGAATTATGACACAACAATTCATTCTCATCACTTGTTGACTATTCAACAACAACTTTTTCTACCTTTCACATGAGATATTTTCACGTCTCTTAGTCAATTTCTAGCAAGAATAATTATGACACAATAGGTCATTATTATATACAACAACGACAGGACACTCCTCTTTTAGCAAGAATAATGTGCAAGTACAAGTTCTTTCTCTATGCAACCTCTTCCTTGACTTATGTTACACATGCTTGATGATGTTCTGTGCTTGAAGCAATTATCAGGTTTGACCGCTTTAAAACTCGGCTTTATTCACAATGGCAACGAGTTATTGGACATTTCTCATACTTCTCACCATGCTTTCACTATGCTTAAGATAGTTTCACAATCTCACTTTAGATAACACTTTAGCACTTCATAACTAGTGTTGAGATTTTCTATTTCATAAATTAGGCAAAAATCTCTAATGTGTGACAACAATAGGATTTGTTGCTATATTAGCTTCAGTTAGTTGGGAAAGAGTTAATGTATCCTATATTTGTTGTGAGAGGATTTATGAGTCAATTAGATTCTCTTGGCTATAAAACAGATGCCCGTACATATATTGGGAGGGTGTGAGAGTTTGTGAGGAAAATGATTATCTTGTAATCTCCTGTTTGATAATAAAGATTGTTGATGCCTATGTTTGGTGGACATAGCCCAGATTGGTTGGGTGAACCACGTTAATCTTCTGTGTCTTTTGTATATGGTTTATTTGATGTGTATGTTATTAATCTTGTTGGGCACTAATTGCTCTATCAAGTGGTATCAGAGCGCGTTGGAGTAGTGGTGCAACCGAGGTGTGGCGGGCTCTATTACCAGCGCGTTGAACAACGTGTAACATGGCGGTAGTTTAACACTGTTAGAGCGTGGCTGGCTGGCTGAACTGCATTTGCGTGGCTAGCGCTCCCAAATATAAGTGCGTATGCGTAAATTCCATATGAGACAGCGTTGACACAGCGTGGGATTAAACCATAATGGTGTTGACACAACGTGTGAACCTGTGTGGAGGTGAAGCCTACCTTTGTCTTGTGAAAGAAGAACCTCTGAGATACATCGCGTCCACTGGTTCTTGTTTGACCAATATCGTATATGAGCAATGTCATATCCACATCAGTACTATTCTGCTACTGTGCAAAGATACTAGGACCATGTTTGGAATGAGGTCGTTGTCCCTAGGAAAAATTTCCTATATCTCAGAACTCGCACAAGTTTTGTATCCGGAATTTATTTCAGAGAATGATGAAACCATAGATCTGTGGCTAGGGCTCATGAACAAATTGCGGTATTCACAAAAGGGAAAGGACTGCAAGTTATTCTAAAGCATTGGAGGATGGGAATGCACTGGTATCACATTTTTCATAGCGTTTCTTGCGGTTTTAGATGCGAGTCCATATTCGATTTCTCCATGAAACCATGATATGTTTCGACTGCCACAAATTGTAGAATGGGTAACATGTTTCGACTGCCACAGGCACAAATTGCAATTGTTTTTTTTTTGGATTTTTTATTGTAATTCGCACAACAATTTTTTTTTTTTTTAAAAAGAAAAGGCAGTGTAATATAAGGCATAGGCGGGTTTTATATATATTAATTTCTGGTATTTAAAATTTGGATTTGGAGATTGTGTGTTTTAAACGAGATGGCAAAAACTCAGAGTGCTCGTTTTGAGATCGAGAATTTTAATGGTAAAAACAACTTCGAAATCTGGAAGGTGAAGATGTACGATTTTCTTGTTCAACATGGTGTGGCAAAGGCGTTGTTGGGAAAATCCAAACAGCCTTACAACATTACAGATAATGAGTGGGCCGAGACATATGAAAGAGAAATATGTGCTATTCAACTGTGTCTAGTGGATGATGTCTTGTTTAATATCGTGTCGGAGACAACAGCTGCTGGTTTTTGGACGAAACTAGAGAAATTGTACATGACCAAATCCTTAACCAATAGGATTCTCCTGAAGCGACATTTGTACAATTTGCGAATGAAGGAATGTACATCAATTGCTGATCATTTGAATGCTTTTAATACTCTTTTAGTGCAATTACAAAGTATAGAAGTAAAAATTCAATCCAAGGATAAAGTTATTACTTTATTGTGCTCGTTGCCCGAGTCATGGGATCATTTTGTTACTTCTATAAGTCTTAGTTCATCAGAAACCATTGAGTTTGATGATGTAGTTGCATCTTTATTATCGGAAGAAACAAGGAGAAGGTCGTATTCAGAAACCTCTACATCAGAAGCTATGATGGTTAGAGGTCGTTCGAAAGAAAGACGCTCCAGTTGGCCGTGCGACTCACGTTCAAAGTCGAAAGGGAAGAAGAGTAAGGTAAAGTGTTGGTTTTGTGGGAAATCAGGGCATTTAAAGAAGGACTGTTGGAAGCGACAATAGCAAACTTCTAAAGCAAATTCTTCCACAGAGAAGAAGGAGGCAAATACGACAGATACAGGTTCAACATCTGGTTCAGGTATGAGTGATGAAGTATTATCAGTTAATGTTTCAAATCATGATCAACATTTGTTGTTAGATTCCGGTGCATCAAACCACATGTGTATTCATAAATAATGGTTTAAGACATATAAATCAATTAATGATGGAGTTGTGTACATGGGTAATGATGTAAAATGTAATATTGTGGGGATTGGAAGTATACAATTGAAAATGTTTCATGGGACAGCTAAAATGTTAAGTGATGTGAGGCTTGTACCAGATTTAAGGAAAAATTTGATTTCATTAGGAGCACTTGATTCAAATGGATATAAAATTGTAATTCAAGGTGGAGTAATGAAAATTTACAAAGGTATTTTACTAGTTATGAGAGCTAAGAAGGTAGGAAATCTATTTTAGTTAGAAGGAGGTACAGGGTTAGATTATGTGTCTATGGTGTCTGAACATGACAGTAATTCCATTCACTTATGGCATCAAAGATTGGGGCATATGAGTGAAAGAGGGTTAAAATTTTTGGCTGATCGCAAGTTACTTCCAAATCTAAAGTCTGGAAAGTTAGATTTCTGTAAGCATTGTCTGTTTGGAAAAGAAAGTAAACAAAAGTTTAAAACAGGAAAACATACTAGTAAAGGAATACTCGACTATATCCATTCAGATGTTTGGGGTCCAGGCCCTACAACCTCATATGGTGGCTCGTCATATTTTGTATCGTTTATTGATGACTTTTCTAGGAAAGTGTGGGTCTATATGTTGAAAAGGAAGTCTGATGTTTTTTCAATTTTCAAGCAGTTTAGATCATTGGTAGAAAACAACACTGGTAGAACAATAAAATGTTTAAGAACTGACAATGGTGGTGATTTTACTTCCAACGATTTTGACGACTATTGCAAGGATGCAGGGATCGAGAGACATAAGACCACAGTTTATACTCCTCAGCAAAATGGAGTTGTTGAATGCATGAATAGGACTCTTCTAGAGAGAGCAAGGAGTATGCTGAGTAACATTGGGTTGCAAAAGGAGTTGTGGATGGAAGCGGTGGCAACAACTTGTTATGTGATAAAACGATCCCGATCAACGATGATAGGCTGCAAGATTCCTCAAGAGGTATGGAAAGGTCACCCTTGTGACTATTCTAAACTCAGAGTGTTTGGTTGTGATGCATATGCTCTAGTGGCTAAACATCAGTGAACTAAATTAGATCCAAAGTCTAAAAGGTATATCTTTGTTGGGTATGGTGTTGTAACAAAGGGATATAGATTGTGGGATCCTACTACCCGCAAAATCATCATCAACGAAGATGTAAAGTTTAATGAATCCTCTCTTGTACAGTTAGATGTAGGTGGTAGATTGAAACAGGATGATGTATCTTACTTTTAGCACATTCAGTTTGATAGTCATGATGACCATAGTTCAGATACTAGTCGTGAAGAGGTTTCAGAATCAGAACATGAACAGGGTTTAGGTATAGATCATGAACAGGTATCAGATACTGACCATCAAGAAGTTCCTACAGATGGTAGTCAGCCAATCGAGGAAGTGCCAAAAACATCCTTAAGGAGGTCG
Source organism: Pinus taeda (assembly GCA_000404065.3). Lineage (NCBI taxonomy): Eukaryota > Viridiplantae > Streptophyta > Pinopsida > Pinales > Pinaceae > Pinus > Pinus taeda. Next base: position 227,093 of record APFE030465125.1, on the reverse strand, counting down.
ACAAGAATCAAATGGCCACCGAGAAGGTATGATGATTATGTTACTTCAGTTGCTTTTACAGCTAATGACGATGAACCTCTGTGCTATCAGGAAGCAATAGAAGGTTCGAAAAGTGACAAGTGGAAAGCAGTCATGAAGGATGAAATGATGGCCTTAGGTAAGAATGGCACATGGGATCTGGTTGAGCTTTCGAAAGACAAGAAAACTATGGGGTGTAAATGGGTTTTCAATCTGAAACGAGGTGTGAATGATATGGAAGACAGGTACAAAGCGAGGCTGGTTGCAAAAGGGTTCTCTCAGAAAGCCGGCATTGACTTTCATGATATTTTTTCACCAGTTATTAAAATAGTTTCAATTAGAATTGTGTTAGCATTAGTGGCTTTGCTTGATTTAGAGTTGCAGCAACTCGATGTTAAGACTGCATTTCTACATGGAGACTTAGATGAGGAAATTTATATGGAACAACTGGAAGGTTTTGTTCAGCATCGCAATGAGAAATTTGGCTGCAGGCTCAAGAAGTCATTATATGGCCTGAAGTAGTCGCCTCGGCAGTGGTATAAGAAATTTGATTCTTTCATGTTGAGTCAGAAATATGTTAGAAGTGAATATGATCATTGTGTTTATTTTAAGCAATTAAAAAATGGAATATTCATTATCTTAGTATTGTATGTTGACGATATGATTTTAGCAAGCAAAATCATAGAAGAAATCAATAGGTTGAAGGCTCAGATGGCAAGGACATTTGATATGAAAGATCTAGGAGCAACAAGACAGATTTTTGGCATGGATATTTTCAGAGACAGGAGCAATGGTAAGCTATGGCTATCACAACAGAAGTATATTGAGAAAATACTTTTGAGATTTGGTATGAACAACGTGAAGCCTGTGTCAGTCCCTTTCGCTTCCCATTCCAAGCTTTCTTCGAGTTTATGTCCAAATACAGATGAAGAAAAGGATTATATGTCTCGAATTCCATATGCCAATATAGTAGGGTGTTTAATGTATGCGATGGTTTTTACTCGACCAGATATTTCACATGCAGTTGGGGTTGTCAATAGGTATATGGAAAATCCGGGTAAAGAACACTAGTCAGCAGTGAAATGGGTGCTTCGGTATTTGAGAGGCACAAGTAGTTATTGTATCACTTACAATAAGAATAGTGAATTTGTTTACGGGTATGTTGATTCTGATTTTGCAGGTGATTTGGAAAAGAGAAGGTCAAATTCAAGGTATGTCTTTACTCTTGCAGGTGGAGCTATTAGCTGGATGTCAAAGCTACAAAACATTATTTCTTTATCCACTACTGAGGCAGAATACATTGTTGCTTCTCATGCTTGCAAAGAAGCGATTTGGTTGAAAGATTTGTTTGGTGAATTTGGTAGGTTGCAGGACAACATCAAGTTATTTTGTGACAGTCAAAGTGCAATACATTTGGCTAAGAATCCGGCCTGTCATAGTAAATCAAAGCATATACCGATCAAGTACCATTTTGTAAGACAAGTTATCATTGAAAGGGGAGTCTCTCTTGAAAAAGTGCGTACAAAGGAGAATTGTGCAGACATGTTCACGAAACTAGTTTTGTTAGAGAAGCTATGTTGGTGTTTGGCTTCTCTTGGCTTGCAGAAAAGATAAAATAATAAACAAACAGGGTATCAGGCTAATTGTTGTCAAGGTGGAGATTGTTGAGATTTTATGTTTCATAAATTAGGCAAAAATCTCTAATGTGTGACAAAAATAGGATTTGTTGCTATATTAGCTCCAGTTAGTTGGGAAAGAGTTAATGTATCCTATATTTGTTGTGAGAGGATTTATGAGTCAGTTAGATTCTCTTGGCTATAAAACATATTCCCGTACAGATATTGGGAGGGTGTGAGAGTTTGTGAGGAAAATGATTATCTTGTAATCTCCTGTTTGATAATAAAGATTGCCGATGCCTATGTTTGGTGGACGTAGCCTAGATTGGTTGGGTGAACCACGTTAATCTTTTGTGTCTTTTGTGTATGGTTTATTTGCTATGTATGTTATTAATCTTGTTGTGCACTGATTGCTCTATCAACTAGGTTTCAAAATCTGAGTCAAATCTTGCACCAAAGAATTTTTTATCTGGGAACCAATATAGCAATTCTAAAGCGTGATTAAAAATTCACCCATAATAAAATCCATTATCCCATACACAATGAATTGGCGTGCTTAAACAAAGCTCACCCAGTTGACAGTTTAATCACATTCTCAATCTAGGTTCCTCCCAATCCAACTTACGACTTACCCTATGCTCTACTAAGATATTTTCATATTTTAACAAATGTTGCTAGACCACGCCTTGGCATCCTCTTCAACAAGAACATGCCCAACAATTCATATTACACCCATACATAGGCATCGCTCAACCAATCTACATCACAACAAGATTTATTTACATCAAATGCTTCACAATAATTAGAGCAACATTAACATGAGGCTCTGATGCCAAAAATGATGCAGAAAATTAACCATAGGGTCTGCAAATTAAAAATTAACACACAAAAGAATTCTAAGCTCTACACAATATGTATGCACTTAAAATCCTAGAAATAATTCAACAATAAATAAAATATTTATAGGAGAACTCTTGTCCTAATCATTGAACTCTCATTCCTCACTCTCACTCCTACTTATATGCCTCGTGGGCTCACCTAGATTTATACAAGTGGATCTCAACCCAAAGTAGGTTCTAGATTCTTAACATACTCCAAAAATATCTCTCATGATCCATAAAATTCTCACTTAATCCCTTATCTCTAGATAAGATATAACTAACCCACAAATCTCTCAACTCTTCCAAAATACTCTTGAACCTTCTCCTATTTACAATAATTCTAATTTTCTCATAAAACTATATGAAAAATACATTAAATAATTAAATCCTAACTTAGGAAACTAACTCCTTTACTAAACATTCAACCCTCGGTTCGATTCTCTTGCATCAAGAACAACATGGGGTCCTATGTTCCAGTGCCAAGGATAAAATACCTGACCCTAATGGTTGGGGGGTAGATTTATTCGTACATTCAATGGATTTAATGGGGCCTAACCTTCTAGAGGCTACAGAGGAGTATATAATCAAATGATATATCCCAGGCATGGTCAACGCCACTTTCATTGCATTGATTCCGAAGAGGGAACACCCTACCTCCTTTTCTAAATTCAAGTCGATCTCACTCTGTAATTCTATTTACAAAATGATTTTGAAATTCATCCCCAACAGAATGAAATTGATATTGTCTAAACATATATCTCTAAAGAAATTTGGCTTTCTTGATTGATATTTATATAGGATGTGTTTTCTATCATGCATGAATTATTGCACTCCATTAAGGTACGTAAAAGAAAAATAGGTCTTATGAAGATTGATTTAATTAAGGCTTATGCTTGTATAGATTGGGAATATTTGTGTATGGCTCTCTACAAGATTGGGTTCATAGAAAAAAACATACAATGGACAATGACATATGTTCAAACTGCAATTTTTTCCATAAATATCAATGGCCTCCCAACATCCTTTTTAAGTCTTCGAGGGGGCTCTGCCAGGGGTGTGCACTACCCGCTTTTCTTTTATTCTATTTATCAATGGGTTGAACTGGAAGATCATAGATGTATGGAATAGGAGAAAATTTACTACGATCCACCATATAGGTAATATTCACATCTCCCACTCAGTTTCTGGATGACCAACTTCTGGGAAGTGAGAGTAATATTGAGGAAGGGTGACATATGCATTCGATCCTTTCAAAATTGGAGGATATAGGACTAAAAATGGACAAAAGACAATTTGTACTTATAATGAACACCAAGGAAGATTTAGTGAGTATGGGGATTTGACACATTTATGAGATTGAATCAATTCATATATTTATTGGTTTTAACTACCTTAGATTCACTCTAAAACTGAACAAGTATGTTAATCATGACTAGGAATGATTGCTACACAAATTTGAGAAGAAACTAGAACTTTGACAGTTCATATGGTTATTCCTTGGTGGTATTAATCAAATCCATCCTATAAAATATGTTTTTATATTGGATTAATTTGTACATGCTCCTATGGACATTTAAACAAAATTGATGAAATTATGGTTCATTTTCTTTGGTTTGGTAACACCCTGGGGAGGAAAATTCATTTGGTTTGATCATTTACAATAGCTTCTCCAACACAGGATGGTGGTTGTGGTATATTAGATAATGAAAGATTTAACTTCTCACTTATTATAAAATAAATTTTGAGAGCACTATTTGGAAGTTGTATATGGCAACAAATCATATTTGGGAAGTATCTACATCACAACAAAACTGAAAAATGGATAAGAGGAGGGGTGATGGAGAAGAAGGGGGCATCATACATCTAGTGCAATATGATGAGGAATAAGCACTGGATTTTTGGTGGTTTTCAATGGGAAGTTGACGATGGGAAGCAAATTGAGGTGGGTTTGAATGTCAGTAAAGGCATGGATATCTTTCATACATTGACTTCTCCTCTGCTACACCATTTATATAGATGGATATATATATTATATAAGTCAGACTATTGTTGGACTTAATATCCATACTGGTACTTGATCATGGCTGACATTGGCAGAGTTGGGACTTATAGGAAGATGTGTGATTGAATGGAGGGAATATACATACATGTTAAACCAATTTGGTGCATTTGTATTAGAGAGTGAGGATAAAATGTGTTGGGAGGGCCTGTATAAAAAGGGGTAATATGTAGTCAAGGACATATATCTCAAAAGATTGATGGAACCAAAAGTATTAAAGTTCTTGTGGTATCAAAATATTTTGTACTAGGAAACTCCACTAAAACGTGAATTTTTTAATTAGTTGGTTCTCCACAACAAAGTACTCACTTAGGAAAATTTAACCCATAGGGGATTTTATGGGCCTAGCATATGCATTCACTATATGGGGTATATAGTGTACCTACACCAGCTTATTTTTCTTTTTCCATTTGCATCTTTAGTTTTCAAAGGAGTACTGAGTCTCATAAACATTGACTACCACTGGATGACGGGCTCGGTTGAGCAATGTCTTACTTCTTGGTTTGATTCACAAAAGGATTATTCAACCCTACCCTTTTACATATTTTGGGATATTTGGAGGTGTCAAAACAAAAATATATTTTAGTAGAGAGATCCACATGTCTCGGATACTATCATTAAAATTAATACTTATTTTGGGGATACTGGGCCAAAAAAATGAAAGATGGTAACAAAAGCATTCAATCGAAAGACATTTGGAGGGAGTTCCATGTTGGATTTTTCGATGGGACTTGTGTACAAAGAATGTGTGGATGTGGGGCATATATTATCATTCATCTTGGTACATTCTGTCATTTTTGGTGAGAGGGGGTGATGGGTACAAATAGTTGAGCTGAACTAATTTCCCTATGGTGGACTTTGCTATGTGACAAACGGATGGGCATCGAAGAAATTCATGTTTTTGGGGACTCAAAATGAATCATAGACTTGGCAAAGGGGTCAACCAATTTCAATCCTTTTATCAAATCTTCTTGGATGATACGTATGATATCCTAGATTAGACATTTCAACATATCTCCTATATGCATATATACAAGGAGCAAAATTGGGTTGTAAATTCACTATCAAAGAGAGGAGTGTAGGTCGATGCAAGTATGATACACTTTACTTATTTTGAATAGGGTACATTTATTAATATAGGGCACATTGATATCTTGTAGTTTTAACCGATCCATGACATAAAGTTGTTGGAATTTTGATGTTGTGATGACTGTCTAGGAGGTCATGGACTAGGTATTATTTTTGTAAACAGTCGGGATGAGTAAGATTCCAACATTGGACTAGGTACTATTTTTGTAAACAATCAAGCTGAGTAAGATTCCAACATCTTGTGGTGCAGAGGTTACTATGTAGTTTTATATAATTCTAGATGTTTCTTGTTTTTCTCTTCCCATGGCTAAATGGATAGTTGTTTAATGGTCAATTTCAATAGTTCGTGTGAAAGTTTATATTGAAATCAAGCTAATGTAATGTCTTTTTCAGTGAAAAGATGATCTTTCTTTCTTCTGGAAATTTATTTTCCTTATATCTATATATATAATATATATATATATTATATATATATATATATATTCTAACCATAGCTCGAAGCTTACATTACTCCTATAAATTAAACTATTGTACAACATATTTTCCTCCAACAATGAATTATTTTTCTTTGTTCTTCAAATTCTTTGATTTATTAGATCCATACATATGTAGTTATCGTTACTTACTACGCATTCCAATGGATTTGAACATAGTAACAATAATTTGCAAACTGAAGCTACTAAGGTTCTTGTGTGATTCAATATCCAGAGAAAATCAAGGTTGTGGGAGTATGTGTTGGTGACAGAGCATTAGAATGTGTGACCCATTGATTTGAAGTGGAAGAGGAGGTATCGCTTTTTGGTGTGGTGCGAAGGCATGGTAGCATTTTTGGTCGATGGAGAATAGTTAGTGAATGCTTCAACAAAGAGAGTGCTCTTTCCCATTTAGTTTACCTGCAATTTTCCAATGACCTTGGGTTCTCCTTATGCAGGTCGCTGAATTTTGCTGTAATATTTCTCTATGAGGCTCTCCATTGATCAATCCTAAGTGACCATATTAAAAAATGTTATAATGTGATGTAACGAAATATGGGAGTATCATGTTTAGCGATATTGAAATAGATATCTTATCAATTGGATCGTCTGGATTTTCACAGGTATAAACCAGAGAGTTGACTAAGTTTGGCCAATTTTTAATTTAGTCAAGTAAATTTTTTATTTATAGAAAAAAAGCAATTACAGATGATTTTTTTTTTTGAGAAAGTTTACTGGGAAATTTTTATTTTTATTTTTTAATATATATATATATATATATATTTAAAAAATAAAAATAAAAATTTCCCAGTAAACTTTCTCAAAAAAAAAAATCATCTGTAATTGCTTTTTTTCTACAAATAAAAAATTTAAGAGAGAGGGAGGGAGAGGGGTTATAAAATACTTGGTATTTTTTTTTTAGTTTAAGTTTTGTTCTATTAATTGTGATAGAGTTGCGAACTCCCTATAATTATAATACATGGAAAAGGGAAATGCAATAGATGCTAAAACCCAAGGGATTGGAAAATGTTAAGTGAAAAGCACCAAGTTTCTACAAAAATAGTTGAAGAGCTTTCCGATAGAAATAAACAAGATCAAGCAATTGGGTTGATTCGGTTGCATATTCAAAACAACTTATGTACCACTCCCAAACAACATTGGGATAAGTTGGTTTTTGTATTTGGCCGTGTCAATGAATTCCAATCCTAAACGTTTGTACGTGATGAACATGCCCCTATTAAGGAATCTGGGGCATTGTTGTCCGAATTAAAGGCATGTGGCAAGGAGAAAAATGAAGCAAAATGGCTTTTCTCTATATTTTCAAAACTAAACTCAAGTTTTATATTGCTTTTACAAGTGGATCGATTTTTTTCTCTCGCGCTCCCACTCTGCGCTCGCAGCGCAACCCTAGCCTGCCCGCGTCTACGCTTTCTCCCTCATGGCGTCTGGAGGTGGCCCTGAGGCCCCTCCTCCCCTTCCTCCAGAAGTCGCGGCCTTCAAGGCCCTTGTTTCTGCCTCAGGCAAGCGTTCCGTTTCAGGCCCGCAGCAGAAATTCGTGAAGAAACTGGACAGTATCCCCAAGGTCGCTCTCCCTGAAGAAGAAATATGTAGATCAGCTTTGAATCTCACTGAGAATGGCTTGATCGGTCAGTTCACCAGGCTGTGGCCGTCCCCGAGAGCTGTTGAAGAATGGGTCAAAAGGAACTGGCTTCCTCTGGTCAGCGAAGGAATCAAGATTTATTTTGTGGGCAAAGGGTTCTTCGTTTTTTTGTTCGACAAACCATAAGATAGAGGACTGATCTTCAGAAACGGGCCATACTTCATGGGGCCTCAAGGACTTTACTTGAACAAATGGTCAACTGACTTCGATCCAGCGCAAGATGTGCCTAGGGCGGTTCCGGTCTGGGTGCGCCTCCCACATCTTCCCTTGCACTGCTGGAACCAAGGCTCCTTACAATCAATTGGAAACGCTCTGGGAAAATACATCGATCAAGCCCCAAGGAAGGATCAGTATTCCTGCGCCCGGATCTGTGTGGAGGTCGACTTGGAAATCGGATTACCTGAAGCGATCCAGCTAACGGTGGCAAACTGGTCTCATATCCAAGAGCTTGATTATGAACAGTTTCCCTTTAAATGCCGTTTTTGCCATGAGTATGGGCATTTTGCCAGATATTGCAAAAAAAGAAGTGAGGAGACAACAGAAAAGGAAAAAGAAGACCAATGGAAACAGGCAAAGAAGACATCAGCAAACAGGCAGAGTAACAAAAGCAAGGCTAAAGGGTCTGAGAGCAAAGTTGAAAACGGAAGCACAAGTAACCATAACGCTGGAAGCAGCGAACCAAAGGCCAATGAGGGAGATGAAAACCCTTTTGAAACCCTCGCGCCTCCCCCGGATCCCCCGGAAGCAGAGGAAGAAGAACCACTACAGCCGGCTACTATGGAAGCCCTAGATCCAGGCAATACTCAAAGCACCTACACAAGCAAAATATATTCGCCATCATACGTAGAGATAATAAAAAAAAAAAGAAAAACCCAATAGAGAATATTGGGTCATCAGATGACGAATCTCATGAAAAGGCAACAAAAAGGGCCGGACGAAGAACAAACAAAGAAACCAGAGAAGAGGAGTCAGAAAAACAAAAAACTCTTGGCAGTCAAGCAACAATCGAAATGACCCTAGGGAGAACTGTTAGGCCAAGGTCCTCCAAAGGAGGAGGGCCTACCCCTTCAAGCGGTAAATGATGCAGATGATCTCTTGGAACTGCAGGGGTCTGGGTAATCCCAATAAGGCAGAGGCAATCAAAGACTTACTGAAGATAGAGACCGCGGACATCCTTATGCTCCAAGAGACCACAGTAGAAGGGGAAGCCCTTCTAAATACCAGCATCAACAAATGGAAATTTGACTCAGGAAATGCCGTCAGTGCAAGGGGAACAGTTGGAGGTCTAGGCACTTTTTGGACAAAAAGCTTTTCCTTAGAACGATTTTTAGCAACTCAACATTGGATCTTCACAGAGTTGCGCCACACTGTAAGCAATCTTTCCCTCGCCCTGTTTAACTTATATGTACCAGTTCATTATGAAGAGAAGAAAGAATGCTGGAGGTCGCTTTCAGAGTTTTTAGAGCAAATCAGTCCTTCAAATCTGGTTTTAGGGGGGGACCTGAATATAATTTTAGATCTAAAAGAAAAGAAAGGAGGGATTCAGTCCAAAGACCCTTTCAGCAGAATAGTGGGCAGTTTGATCCAGCGCTGGGACTTGGTGGACCTCAAACCAGTCAAAGGTAAATTCACCTGGACAAATAATAGAACTGGAGATAACCATATAGCAGCCAGACTGGACAGGTTCCTTATCAACAGCTCTTTAATGATGGACAACAGAATTGTTTTCTCAAAAATCCTTCCAAAACTCACTTCGGATCACAAACCAATTCTCTTTTACCTAAAGGAAGAAGAAGATTTAGGTCCCCTGCCATTCCGCTTCAGCCCTCTCTGGGCAGGCAAGGACGGGTTCATGGATACAGTTCAAGCAGCATGGCGAATGGATGTCAATGCTTCCCCAAGTTTTGTGTGGGAACAGAAATTGAAGAATGTTAAATCAGCTCTCAAAGTATGGATAAAGAAATCCATACAATCCCCCAACAGGCAACGGAAGGAGGCGATCTCTCAACTGGAAGGTATTCAATTCGAAATGGAGAACACGTTTCCTTCGGTCTCAGAGCTCGCCCAAGAAAAATCGGCTCAAAAGAATGTGTACTGCTCCTTCAGGAAGGAAGAGGAGTACTGGCGATTAAAGTCCCGAAGTTTGTGGCTCAAATCCGGGGATAGAAACACCTCATACTTTCATAAACAATGCAGGGCCCGTCTCTCGCGCAACCACATAGCAGAAATAACCAGCTCCAGTGGTCAGGTCTTCAAAGGTTTCGCTCAAATTCAAGAGGCAGCGACAAACCACTTTAAGAACCTCCTCAGCGCAGAGAGAAATGGTGCGGAGGAGGACGAAACAGATTTTCTTTCGGTCATCCCCAGCCTAGTTAGTGAGGAAGACAATGCCTCATTGACGAGTCCAGTAACGGAAGAAGAGATCACCAACATCGTTTGGTCGATGGACCCCGACAAAGCCCCAGGCCCCGACGGGTTCTCAATTCATTTTTACAGGATCTGTTTGGAAATCATCAAATTTGACCTCTTCAGAATGATAAGAGGAGTATTGAAAAAGGCAAAAATGGGAGGAGGCACAAAATCTACATTTCTAGCTCTAATCCCCAAGGAAACTAATCCAAGATCGTTTGACAGATATAGGCCGATCTCCCTGTGCAACTCATCATACAAGATCGTGGCCAAATTGCTGGCTAATAGGATCAAGCCTCTCCTTCAAAAGCTTATCTCCCCAGCACAAGGAGGATTTGTAAAAGGCAGAAAAATTCTCGACAATGTCATTCAAATTCAAGAGGCCCTTCATTCCAGCTATGCTCAGAAAGAACAAGGTATGATAATTAAATTAGATATGAGTAATGCTTTTGACCGTGTTAATCGATCCTTTTTGTTCAGGGTCCTTGAAGCCTTCGGGTTTTGCCAAGATTTTATAAATATCATCAAAGCTTGCATAGACAATGTCTGGATTGCACCATTGGTGAATGGGAGACCAACAGAATTCTTCTCTGCCACCAGAGGTCTGAGGCAAGGCTACCCCTTGTCCCCCTTTCTATACATTTTGATGGCGGATTCATTAAGCAGAAAATTATCTCAGGAGCAACATCGTGGTTCCATCCCTGGGATTAGAATTGTGCAAGATACACCTTCAGTGAACCATGTGCTTTTTGCCGATGATGCTCTCTTGCTTGGTGGCGCCTCCCTGAGAATGGCTAAAGCTTTCAAGTCAAACCTCCAAAAATTCTGCAATGCCACTGGTGCCCTTATCAGTGAAAGGAAGAGCGCAGTCTATGCTTGGAACTCAGATCAGCAAACCATCGATAGGATAGCTAGCGAACTGGGCTTCAAAGGATATGCAGAATGGGATAAGATTAAATACCTGGGCCTTCCGCTGACGATGGGATCCAACCGGAACAATCTGTGGGAGGAGGTAATCTCCAAGTTTAACAAGAAGATCGCTGCATGGGGTGGAGTCTGGCTCTCCTCTGGAGGAAAGCTCACCCTCATCCGGTCGGTTCTTTCCGCGCTGCCCACCTTTCAAGCGTCTCTACTATTGGCTCCAAGGCAAATAGCAGACCAAATCTCTTGCCTTATCCGGAACTTTCTGTGGAGCGGAGGTAAGGGGAACAGCAATCGATTTCACCTTGTCAATTGGGAATTGGTGAAGTGCCCAATCAAGGAGGGCGAACTGCAAATTAGAGACCCTCTTCAAGCTAATTTAGCGATGGGCTGTAAGATCCTATGGCAGATAACCTCTGAGCCTATGCATCCAACTAGTCAGATTTTTATTCACAAATATCTAAGGAACAGACCGATCACCACCTTCAACCCAGCCTCTTCTCCTAAAGGTACTTTGGCATGGAGACTCTGTTGTAGAGGGCTAGATTTCTTCAGAATGCATTTGTACAAAGTACCTGGCAATGGCAAAACGACTTGGTTGTGGAAAGACCGAATCATGGGCCATCCCCCCCTCTCAGAGAAAAAAGAAATTGCAGGAATAAGAGCATGGTTAAGATCAAGAAGGATCAGAAAAATTGAGGACATAGTGGAATGGGACGAAGACGGCAATTGGAAGTGTTGGAATCTGCCCAACATTCCTGAGCAATTTATCGAGCAGTTAAACTTACTCATAGTTGAATTAGCAGACTTCGCCCCTGTCCATAAGAAGGAGGAAGACTCTTGGGGCTGGGGACAAACAGGGGTCTACACAACTAAACAAGGGTATTTACAAATGCAAGGTAAAAAAGACTCAGTACACCCGGAAGGAGTGTGGAAGCAGATATGGGAGTGCTTCAGTATCCCGAAGATTAACTTCTTCTTCTGGACCTTGTTTCATAACAAAATTCTCACTGGCGAGAACCTTTGCAAACGGAACATCGCTGGTCCACATCGATGTGTGTTTTGTAAAAAAGCTCATGAAACCTCAGCTCATATATTTCTCGAATGTGAGTTCGCTCAGAAGACTTGGACAAGTTTCTTAGCTGGCCTGAACGTTAGTTCTCCAGCGAACTGTTCAATCACAGAAATGTTCTTGACCTGGAAAGCTAGATATCCCCATCGCATTGCCGCCAAGTCCCTCTGGTCCAAGGTGTGGGTCGCAGCCCCGAAGTATGTATGCTGGAAAGTGTGGCTCTCCCGGAATGAAATTATCTTTAAC
>APFE030465125.1:200071-204962 GCA_000404065.3 Pinus taeda | reverse complement strand
AAAATTCTCTAAGAGTTCACAATGCTAAGATTCACTAGGAATTTACAAAGTTTTATTATTTAGTGAAAGACTTGCCAATATATTACAAGATTTTATAATTGAGTAAAATATTCGCCATGCCTGGTGAGAGATTCGCCAAAAATTATATATACATATTATATTATTGATAAAATCACCTTCCATTTTTCCTATATACCATGGAGATTCGCCCATTTATTATATTTATAAATTTAGGGGGGGTTCTTAAAATTTTCCCTGCCTAATGCTAAAACAATGGCTATAGTATTATTGTCACACCATGGTGATTTGAACCTAAACTTAATCCACTTCAAACCTTACATCACTATTTACACCCAACGTGCCTATATAATCTAAAGTGGGTTGAAAACCCTCTTTTAAATAAAAACAAGAAATGGATTAAATTCCACAGTGAATTAATGTACATTTTGTATAAAGCAAATGTCGAATCAAACCTTATGTAGGAACTTCCAAGGATTAATTTTTGTATAAGATTTATAAGTGGATATAAAAAAATTATAGGTGCATAGAAAAATAGATAGGTTGAAAAATAATGAAGGTTAAAAAGACCACTTTTTGAACATGAAAGCAGTTGTATTGTAATGGGACATCAAGAGGAGCTACCTTTTTGTAAGGCTTAGTGCTCAAGGTGTGATCTTAACATTACAAAGAGATATTGAATCAATAAATAAGCTTTCATCAAAGTATTAGATTTCAATTCTTTAGATTATTATTTGAGTACTAAAATTTAGTCACCAAGAAGAAAATAAATTAAGTGTATTTTTAGGGTTCATCACATCCAATATTAGAATTGTAGGTTACAACATTGCGCATTTATGGGTCCTAACTGAAAATAGTATTTTTTGCATAACATACAAAAAACAAAACTACTACCACAAAGAAAACTAAGGAATGACTAAATATAATAATAGACAGACTTATGTAGGATCACCTAAAGGGGATAGAGAGCATGGTTTTGTGTAAGGAATGATGATGGGAGAAGCTGGAAATCAAAGTAACCATGAATCTAACATTTTGCAAGTGGTCCATGGTCTAAAAGCATATTTAGACAGTGTTAAAGTTAATTAGGAGAAATTGTCTAAAGCAAGATATGAACAAGAAGACATAAATGGGCACATACTCAAGAAGTTAGAAGAAAAGAGAGGCAGTATGAAGGCTAAAAGAACTCATAATAAAAGGTTTAGAAGTGAATCTCGATATATAACTAAATCTATAACCTCTAGTGAGATTCAAACACCCAAGTTTAATGATGAAATGGAAGAAAAAATTTAGGGAGAAGTGACTATGTGTCAAAAGAGAAAAGAATTATATCCCACTTACAAGGTGGATTTAAAAAGATCAGACACATAAATTTTGATGGAGAATTTTAAGAAGGGGAAGAAGTCTGGATTCTATACATGTAAAATTATTTTGAAGTCTATAATTACCCTAGTAATATGAAAGCTAGACTGGCTACCTACCAGTTCATTGGTAAAGCAACTTTGTGGTGGGGAAAAAACAAAGCAATAAAGAAAATTAGGAAAAAACTAGACTTGAAAATTATTCAAGAAGAAATATTTAACAGAAAGGTACTATGATGAGAAAGCTAGGGAGTTACATGAGTTAAGATTAGGCCAGTTAACAATGGATGAAATTGTGAATAAATTTATGAGCTCTTTGCGGTATGTGCCATATCTTAAAGAAGAAAAGGAAAAACTTCAAAGGTTTATTGGTTGTTTACCTTTTTCTTACAAAGAAAGGATTGAATTAATGATAATCCAAAAAAAATGGATGAAACAATAAGAAAACAAAAACTATGCTACATCCAGAACAAGCAAAAAAGTGATAGTTCTAAGAGTTGGTTGGCAAAGAAGAATGAAAAATGCAATGCTCAAAGAAAAGGTTTTTAGAAACCTGCATTTGGAAATACTTATAAAACCATTTAAGGGGAAAATTACAATAGGAATGTAAATCAGCAAAGAAATCTAAATTAGGGAAGTGGACTAGTAACAAGAAGTGGGAATCAAAAAATTGATGAATCTTCAAGGGCCACCAATTAAATGTTGGGTTTGTAATGAAAATAATCTGTGGAGTAATTGTCCACAAAATCCTTTAAATAATAAGCCAACAAAGTGTAATATACAAGAGGCCTCTATAGTAAATGATATTGTCCATAACATCACAAGGATTAATGAATTATTGGATGATAAGCAGGATTACCACCAATCCACCACGATAGAGCTTCAAGGTAAAATATTTGGAAATGGATCTAGTTTGAGTTATATTTCTCCTTCTATGAACGAAAAATGTGGTCTTAAGAAAGAAAAACATACTAAACCTTGGTTAGTGAAATTAGCTACAAGAAGCAACAGAAGGATTACTAAGATTAGCAAAGGTTGTTCAATAGATTTAAATGGATTCCACACTTAAATTAACTTGAATGTTCTACCTTTGGGTTCATATGATATCCTTATTTGCATGGATTGGCTAGGAGAACATAGTATAGTCTTCAACTATTTCAAAAAATCTCTCATCTGTGTCAATGACGAAGGGATAATTTGTACATTAAAAGGGGTTCCAAGAGTTATTTCAGTAAGGCCAATATCCTCCTTACAGTTGAAGAAATGTGCTTGAAAGGGATCTAAGTTATATGTAGTTCAAAGTGAAGATCATTCTAATAGTGATCAGAAACCTTCTAAAGAGTATTATCCCATTCTAGAGAAATATAAGGATGTCTTTCCTGAGAAAATCCAAGAGTACCTCCATGAGGGGACATATATTTCACTATAGATCTTATCCCTAGAGTAGTCTCATCATCTAAAGAGTAGTATCATCATCTAATGTTCCATACAGAATGAGTATTCTAGAGTTAATGGAATAAAAAATGTAGCTGCAAGAGATGTTAGACAAGAAATATATAAGATCCAATGTGTCACCTTGGGGTTCACCAGTCTTATTTATGAAAAAGAAATATGGAACCCTAGAATCTGCATAGATTACTCACAACTCAAAAAAATGAAAATCAAGAATAAGTATCCATTGCTCCGGATTAACAACTTGTTTAATCAGGTCAAACGAGTTATTATATTTTCAAAGATTTACTTAATATATAGGTATCATTAGATTAGGATCAAAGAAGAAAACATACATAGGGCATCGTTTAGGACACAATATAGGAATTATGATTTTCTTATACTTCCTTTAGGACTAACTAATGCACCAACCATTTTTATGTGTCTAATGAATAGTGTAATCAGATTGGTCTTAGCATGAAAATAAATTAGATTGGTCTTATTTCTACAAGTAGTTGGGCAACAAAATTCACTGAGAGAAAAAAGAAAAAGAAAAAAAGAGATAAAGATTGTTGCATATTTTGATGAGGAATATATTAAAATCAAGGAGAAAATTCAAAAAATCATATTTTTGAGATGAAGAAGGAAATGATTTTTCAATTAATGAAGAAGATTTGTTAATGTATAGAGACAGAATTTATAATCCTAGTAATAAAAACATAAAATTGTTTATCCTTGATGAGCTACATAAAAATCCTACAACTCGACATCCCAATTATGAGAAGCTAATAACTATGCTAAGACTTTTATTAGCATAATATGAAGTTAGAAATAGTAGAATATGTAGCAAAATGTCAATAATGTCAACAAGTTAAAACTTCCCATCAACATCTGAATGGATTATTATAACTTTTACCCATTCTAGAGTAGAAATGCAAGGTAATATCCATGGATTTTATCAACGATTTGCCAAAAACAAGGAAACAACATGACACTATAATGGTTGTGGTAGACAAACTTAGTAAGGTAACACATTCCATACCTGTAAATTATACTTTCAAAGCCATTAATATAGCAAAAATATTCATAAAGGAAATCTTTAGACTGCACGGTATGCCTAAGATTCTAATCTTAGAACGAGATGTGAAATTCACCTTTAAGTTTTGGAAAGGATAGCTTGAAGGCATGGCTGCAAAATTGAACCTTACCATAAGGTATCATCCCAAAACTAATGGTCAAACATAAAGAATCAATCAAATCCTTGAGGACATGTTGCAAATGTATGTTATGGATAGACCCACTAAGTGGGAAGATTATTTGTATTTAACCAAATTTGCCTACATTAATGGTTATCAGACTTCGCTTAATATGAGTCCTTTTGAAGTAATGTATCAGAGATGGTGTAAGATTCCTTTAAGTTGTGATCATCTTGAAGACAGGTTGGTTTAGTACTAGATACGCTAAAAGAAATGGAAGAAATAGTTAATCAAGTGAAATAGAATTTGAATACAACTCAAGATCAATAGAACAACTATACATATTTAAAGAGAGTTCACAAAGAGTTTAATGTTGGTGACTGTGTTTATCTAAAAGTGAAGCCTAAGAAAATTACTCTTAGACTTAGTACTTGCACCAAGTTGTCACCCATATATTGTGGACCCTTTGAAGTGTTAGAAAGGATAAGTCCATTTTCCTATAAACGTATTGTCCCAGCAAGCATAAAAGTTCGTGATATGTTTCATGTATCTTTACTAAAAAAATATGTGCATGATTCAGCTCACATAATTGATTAGAGTGTTGTACAGGTAGAATCATAGGGAGGGTTCCTGGAAGAACCTCTATGCATACTAGACTAGAGGGAAGTAACGATATGAAATAGAGTCATATCCCAAGTCAAAGTTCAATGGAAACATTTCAACCTGGAGAAGGAAACTTGGGAATTAGAAGAATATTATAAAGAAGTGTATTCATACTTACTCTAAGAATGGGTTAAAGTCTAGAGTGAACACTGGGATGATGTCAAACTCAATTGGGGGAGGATGTGATATCCCCAACTTAGTCTTTATTTGTAAATTGTATAT
>APFE030465125.1:150071-195071 GCA_000404065.3 Pinus taeda | reverse complement strand
GGTGTGGAGGTGAGCATTGAAGGGTCAAATAACTAGTTTGGCTAGATTTTTTCACTGGAATAAAGAAGATATATTGTTCTCTGTCTCTAAAGACTAGTATCAAAGCCCTCTTTTCCTAACAATTAGTATCAAAACCATGGTTGTTTTTGTTGTAAGAATTGAATATGGGTATGATAATGCATGTAGGCCTAAACCCATACATTTAAGGCACAAGTTGCTATGGAATGAAGAAAACTAGAGAGTGCCCTTGTGGAAATGTAAGTCAAGTTCAACAACTTGGATGATGCACCCAAAATGTTTGATGGAATGCCTCCACTAGATAATGTATCATGTATTATTATGATTACAAAGTATTCATAGAATGGGTTGTTGGAGACTGTGACTCTTTATCGAATAGTGAAAAAAGAAGTGATAGTAAAAGAAGATATGGACATGGCTAGTGTATTGCCATGGAGTATTGAAGGTAATGACAACACTACAAAGTTAAGAATAATAAATTATAATTAAATTGGATTAAAAAAAATCATAAAGGCTTGCATATCCCTTGGGTAAATTGTGAAGACCTATGAAGAACTTGGATAATTATCCAAAATACTATTTAAGGTGGGGATGTTAGATTAATTTTGACCCATTGTGTTAGGTGAACAACGATAGGTAACCCATGGTTTTGTGTATGTGGATTGTATATAATGAAGCATTTTAAAAGTTTGAGATATTCCAATATAATGACTCCAACGGGTAGTTGTGAAGTTCACTTGTCTAGAAAACATAAATATATTTTATTAATTTCTCCTATAAAACTTGTTCACAATATATTATGTAACAATAGTATACACGTTGTAAATAAATAAAATTGTATACATAAATAAAATTATGTTTAATCTTTTAATTTTAAAATGGCCTTGTCTAACTATTATAAGTTTTGCAGTTTTTTGTTGGAATCAAGTGAAACAACTCTTGGTGAGAGTGTGACTTGTTTTTGTTATTTAAAACACATTTTTGAATGCATAAATAGATTTAGGGCCATGCAAAACCTCTATGACACTTGGCTTGTGCAGATTTAGTAACTCAAACTTGATTCCAACTATTTCTTCCAACATTTTAAACAAATAACGAAAATAAATCCATTGATTCTATTTGGGTAAGACTTCATCTTCATGGGATGTAAGGAAACAACTGGCCCAAGACCCAGAGGCATATATGGCAAGGGTGAAACTTTGCACCTTTAGGGATCACCATCTGGTAATGTAATTCAAGGTGGTGTAATTTTCCTTGAATAAGAGTGATGAGTCAACCCTCTTAGGGACCACCAGCTAGTAATTCTAAGTATAGTTTTCCTCCAATACAATAATGAGTCAACCTTCTAATAAACCCAATAATAATTGAGAAGTCCCCCTATTACTTTAACAACTAAATTATGATTTTTTTTAAAAAATCACACAACTTTAAAAATCCACTTAGACCCAATTTAACAAAATTAAACAACGTAACTTCAACACAACATCGCCTCTTATAATATCATACTAGTCTACTTCCACTTAGACCCAATTTAACAAAATTAAACAACGTAACTTCAACACAACATCTCCTATTATAATATCATACGAGTCGACTTCAATGTACAATATATCGGATTATGTGAGAGCCACTATTTTGTCCAGCCACAAAAGTCCACATAAACTAGATAAAAACTAAAGTTAATATATACTTCAAATCTGACGAATGAATCTGGATGAAAGGAGAAGGCAGTGCCGTGGAAAAGGTTGAGAGAAGGCAGTGTCCTCACTCGAGCTTTTCCTGTGACACTTAGTGTCTTCCGTAGCTTTGATTTGATGGCCCAACCACATACAGCGTCCCCGTCTCCGTTGTCTGATCATTGTACTTTTGACAAATTTAGAGGAACAACAAAAGCTGGAGACGAGGACGACTTTTGTATTTTCAAAAATATAGATTTGTCGGTCACTTTTTGTTTTGTTTCTTTTTTAATAAATTTGTTGTTTTCGCAGGAGATAGATTATTATCGATTTTACCTTAATTTTGTATAAAAAAATATAACTTTTAAAAAGGTCAAATTTATTTTTAAATAATAAAATATTAGAATATTATTAAAAAATAATAATAATAAAAAATACTAGTTAACAGTTGAAGGGATGATTTTAATTGGGTAAATGTTGTATTAAAAGGTAATTATAAATTGAAAGCTTATGAAGATTAAGTTCTCGCACAAAAATTATCATTTAACAAGTGTAATATGCAACATTGCTACTCGTTATTTACTTCTTATGCAAAATGTAATTAATAATTTTATTGATGATTTTAATGTTATATATATATATATATAAACTGAGTTGTCTTTAGTGAGACTTTTTGGGATCTTTTCCGATGGGTTTTCCCCATTGAGATTTTTCTGTTTCATAAATTAGGCAAAAATCTCTAATGTGTGACAACAATAGGATTTGTTGCTATATTAGCTCCAGTTGGTTGGGAAAGAGTTAATGTATCTTATATTTGTTGTGAGAGGATTTATGAGTCAGTTAGATTCTCTTGGCTATAAAATACATGCTCATACAGATATTGGATAGTGAGAGTTTGTGAGGAAAATGATTATTTTGTAATTTCCTGATTAATAATAAGATTGCCGATGCCTCTGTTTGGTGGACGTGGCCCATATTAGTTGGGCGAACCACGTTAACTTACTGTGTCATTTGTGTATTATTTAATTGTTGTGTATGTCTTTCTTTTTCCCTGTGCACTGTTATTCTAACAATTGGTATCAGAGCAAGTTGGAGGCGTGGCGCAGTGGAGGAGGTTATGTGTGTAACGTGGCGTGGCAGTGGTTTAACGTGGTCCTGTTGTTGGAGCGTGGCGCTGCCCAGCACATGATTTGGAGCGGATTGAAGGTTTAACCAACATTGAAACTACGTGGCAGTGGGATTAAACCATATCATAATGGCTACGGGTGCGTGTAATGCGTGAAGCACCAACATATCAGAGCTTGCGTGGAGGTATTACCAATGCGCTGACCAGAGAAGCAACACTGCTGCGTGGAGGTATTAAAAACCGAGGATTTTTCAAACCTGCGTGGAGGTATTACAAACCGAGGATTGTGAAGGTATTCAAACCTGCGTGGAGGTATTACAACAGCTGCTGGTTGGTTTTAACATTATATTTCTGAGGTATGTGAACGTACACGTTTTGTTTATAATACCCGCGATGCAAGTCCATATTCGATTTCTCCATGAAACCATGATATGTTTCGACTGCCACAAATTGCAGAATGGGTAACATGTTTCGACTGCCACAGGCACAAATTGCAATTATTTTTCTTTTGGGTTTTTTATTGTAATTCGCACAGCAAAAAGTTTTTTGTTTTAAAAGCAAAGGCAGTAAGGCATAGGCATTTTTTTTTAGATTAACTTCTTTTATTTAAAAGTTGGATTTGGAGATCTTCTTTTATTTAAAAGTTGGATTTGGAGATTATTGTTTTTGGTTGATACAAGATGGCGAAAACTCAGAGTGCCCGGTTTGAAATCGAGAAGTTTAATGGCAAAAATAGTTTCGAGATCTCGAAGGTGAAGATGTACGATTTGCTTGTCCAACATGGTGTGGCAAAGCCGTTGTTGGGAAAATCCAAACAGCCTTACAACATCACAGATAATGAATGGGCCGAGATGGATGAAAGAGCAATAAGTGCTATTCAACTGTGTCTAGCAGATGATGTCCTGTTAAATATCGTGTCGGAGACAACAACTGCTGGTTTGTGGACGAAACTAGAGAAACTGTACATGACCAAATCCTTAACCAATAGGATTCTCCTGAAGCGACAATTGTACAGTTTACGAATGAAGGAAGGTACATCAATTGCTAATCATTTAAATGCTTTTAATACTCTTTTGGTGCAATTACAAAGTATAGAAGTAAAAATTCAATCCGAGGATAAAGCTATTACTTTATTGTGCTCGTTGCCCGAGTCATGGGATCATTTTGTTATTTCTATAAGTCTTAGTTCATCAGAAACTATTGAGTTTGATGATGTAGTTGCATCCTTATTATCGGAAGAAACAAGGAGAAGGTCACATTCTGAAACCTCTACATCAGAAGCTATGATGGTTAGAGGTCGTTCGAAAGAAAGACGCCCCAGGAAGCCGAGCGACTCACGTTCAAAGTCGAAAGGGAAGAAGAGTAAGGTAAAGTGTTGGTTTTGTGGCAAATCAGGGCATTTAAAGGACAGCTGGAAGCGACAGCAACAAACTTCAAAAGCAGATTCTTCGACAGAGAAGGAGGAAAATACGACAGATACAGGTTCGACATCTGGTTCAGGTATGAGTGATGAAGCATTATCAGTTAATGTGTCAAATAATGATCAACATTGGTTGTTAGATTCCGGTGCATCAAACCACGTGTATTCATAAAGAATGGTTTAAGACATATAAATCAATTAATGATGGAGTTGTGTACATGGGTAATGATGTAACATGTAATATTGTGGGGATTGGGAGCATACAACTACAAATGTTTGATGGGACAACAAAAATATTAACTGATGTGAGGCATGTACCAGATTTAAGGAAAAATTTGATTTCATTAGGAGCACTTGATTCAAATGGATATAAAGCTGTAATTCAAGGTGGAGTAATGAAAATTTACAAAGGTATTTTACTAGTTATGAAGGCTAAGAAGGTAGGAAATCTATTTCAGTTAGAAGGAGGTACAAGATCAAAGTTTGTGTGTACGGTGTCTGAACATGATAGTAGTTCCATTCACTTATGGCATCAAAGATTGGGGCATATGAGTGAAAGAGGGTTGAAAATTTTGGCTGATCGCAAGTTACTTCCAAATCTAAAGTCTAGAAAGTTAGATTTCTGTAAGCATTGTCTGTTTGAAAACAAAGTAAACAAAAGTTTAAAACAGGCAAACATAACTAGTAAAGGAATAACTGATTTATCCATTCAGATGTTGGGGTCCAAGCCCTAACAACTCATATGGTGGTTCGTCATATTTTGTATCATTTATTGATGACCTTTCTAAGAAGTGTGGGTCACATGTTGAAAAAGGAAGTCTGATGTTTTTCAAGTTTTCAAGCAGTTTAGAGCATTGGTAGAAAACAACACTGGTAGAACAATAAAGTGTTTAAGAACTGACAATGGTGGTGAGTTTACTTCCAAGGAGTTTGATAGCTATTGCAAGGATGCAGGGATCAAGTGACATAAGACCACGGTTTATACTCCTCAGCAAAATGGAGTTGCTGAACGCATGAATAGGACTCTTCTAGAGAGAGCAAGAAGTATGCTGAGTAACGCTGAGTTGCAAAAGGAGTTGTGGACGGAAGCGGTGGCAACAGCTTGTTATGTGATAAACCGATCTCCATCGACGACGATAGGCTGCAAGATTCCGCAAGAGGTATGGAAAGGACACCCTTGTGACTATTCTAAACTCAGAGTGTTTGGTTGTGATGCATATGCTCTATTGCCTAAACATCAGCGAACTAAATTAGATCCAGAGTCGAAAAGGTATATCTTTGTTGGGTATGGTGTTGGAACAAAGGGATATAGATTGTGGGATCCTACTAACCGCAAAATCATCATCAACAGAGATGTAAAGTTTAATGAATCCTCTCTTGTACAGTTAGATGTAGATAGTAGATTGAAACACGATGATGTATCTGACTTTCAGCACATTCAGTTTGATAGCATTTCTAATGATAGTTATGATGACCATAGTTCAGATACTAGTCATGAACAGGTTTCAGAATCAGAACATGAACAGGGTTCAGGTATAGATCATGAACAGGTCTCAGATACTGACCATCAAGAAGTTCCTACAGATGGTAGTCAGCCAATCGAGGAAGCGCCAGAAACATCCTTAAGGAGGTCGACAAGAATTAAACGGCCACCGAGAAGGTATGATGATTATGTTACTTCAGTTGCATTTACTGCTAATGACGATGAACCTCTGTGCTATCAGGAAGCAATAGAAGGTTCAAAAAGTGACAAGTGGAAAGCAGCCATGAAGGACGAAATGATGGCCTTGGGTAAGAACGGCACATGGGATCTGGTTGAGCTTCCGAAAGACATAAAAACTGTAGGGTGTAAATGGGTTTTCAAGCTAAAACGAGGTGTGAATGATACGGAAGACAAGTACAAAGTGCGGCTGGTTGCAAAAGGGTTTTCTCAAAAAGCCGATATTGACTTTCATGAGATTTTTTCACCAGTGGTTAAAATTGTTTCAATTAGAATTGTGTTAGCATTAGTGGCTTTGCTTGATTTAGAGTTGCAGCAATTAGATGTTAAGACTGCATTTCTACATGATGGCTTAGATGAGGAAATTTATATGGAACAACCGGAAGGGTTTGTTCATCATCGCAATGAGAAATTTGTCTGCAGGATCAAGAAGTCATTATATGGCCTAAAGCAGTCGCCTCGGCAGTGGTATAAGAAGTTTGATTCTTTCATGTTGAGTCAGAAATATGTTAGAAGTGAATATGATCATTGTGTTTATTTTAAACAGTTGAATAATGGCATATTCATTATCTTGGTATTGTATGTTGACGATATGCTTTTAGCAAGCAAAAGCATAGAAGAAATCAATAGGTTGAAGGCTCAAATGGCAAGGACATTTGATATGAAAGATCTAGGAGCAGCAAGACAGATTTTGGGCATGGAGATTTTCAGAGATAGGAGCAATGGTAAGCTATGGCTATCACAACAGAAGTATATTGAGAAAACACTTTTGAGATTTAGTATGAATAATGTGAAGCCTGTGTCAGTCCCTTTAGCTTCCCATTTTAAGCTTTCTTCGAGTTTCTGTCCTAATACAGATGAAGAAAAGGATTATATGTCTCGAATTCCATATGCCAATGTAGTGGGGAGTTTAATGTATGCGATGGTTTGTATTCAACCAGATATTTCACATGCAGTTGGGGTTGTCAGCAGGTATATGGCAAATCCGGGTAAAGAACACTGGTCAGCGGTGAAATGGGTGCTTTGGTATTTGAGAGGCACAAATAGTTATTGTATTACTTACAATAAGAGTAGTGAATATGTTTGCTGATATGTTGATTCCGATTTTGCAGGTAATTTGCATAAGAGAAGGTCAACTTCAGGGTATGTCTTTACTCTTGCAAGTGGAGCTATCAGCTGGATGTCAAAGCTACAGAACATTGTTGCTTTATCCACTACTGAAGCATAATACATTGCTGCTTCTCATGCTTGCAAAGAAGCGATATGGTTGAAAGGTTTTTTTGGTGAATTTGGTAGGTTGCAGGACAACATCAAGTTATTTTGTGACAGTCAAAGTGCAATACATTTGGCTAAGAATCCGGCCTATCATAGTAAATCAAAGCATATACCGATCAAGTACCATTTTGTAAGACAGGTTATCACTGAAAGGGGAGTCCCTCTTGAAAAGGTGCATACAAAGGAGAATTGTGCAGACATGTTCACGAAACCAGTTTTGTTAGAGAAGCTACGATGGTGTTTGGCTTCTCTTGGCTTGCAGAAAAGATAAAATAATAAAGAAACAAGGCATCAAGCTAATTGTTGTCAAGGTGGAGATTGTTGAGATTTTCTATTTTATATAAATTAGGCAAAAATCTCAGTAGGTGACAACAATAGGAATTTGTTTCTAGATTAGCTCCAGGTTGTTGGGAGAGAGTTAATGCATCCTAAATTTGATGTGAGAAGATTTATGAGGCAGTTAAATTCTCCTTGCTAAAAAACAAGTATCGATACAGATTGTTTTTTGGTGTGAGAGCTTGTGAGGATTTGATTAATTATGTAATCTCCTATTTGATTAATAAAGAATTGCCGATGCCTATGTTTGGTGGATGTAGTCTATATTGGTTGGGTGAACCACGTTAAATTCTTGTGTTTCTTGTGCATGATTTTAATAGTTGTGTATATGTTTTATTCATTGTTGTACATCTTGGCTCTAACATATATTATGTATTATTTAAAAAAATGATGTGTATATTATGAAAAAATTAAGCTTTTATGATTAAAATGTTTATTTGTTCATATATATATACTCTATTTAGCATTAAAAATACAAATTAAAAAATGAAAAATAATACATTGTATTTTGCACACATTAAAAATACAACTTAAAAAAAGAAAAATAACACATTATATTTTGCACTTGAAAAAATCTGATCCCTTACGGTTCATATTAAATCCATACTTAAATCTAAGCCAGATTGCAAATCAAAAAAATATATTAAATTATTAATTAATTCCATAAATAGTGGTTGGCCTTTAGAGAAAGATGTATATTAAATGTGATCGCATCATGCGATGCATGTCAAACACCACTGTTTCCTTTTTCATGTCGGGAGGGTCAGCACCTCACACTTAGGTCAGTTATACGCAGCACGCTAATCTCAAGGGTAATTTTCCCTGAGGATTTGGTGAATGTTACCCATATATTAAAAAAAAACAACCTTGCCAAACATTTAATACGTATGCACAGCATAACAAAGAACCAATTCAATTGCCAAACAATTAATATGCACATCATAACAAATAACAAATTCAATTTACGTTTAAGATATACACTACTGCACTTACGATACAATATACACCACTACACCACTGCACTTACAAGATCCATATATCCAAAATTAAAAATCCAACAATGTACCGTTGAGATTTTCTGTTTGAAGTAAAATAGGCAAAAATCTATGTAGGTGACAACAATAGATTAACTCCAGTTTGTTGGGAGGGAGTTAATGCATCTTAAATTTGAGTTGAGAGGATTTATGAGGCAGTTAGATCCTCTTTGCTATATAAGAGGCAACCATTCGAATTGTTTGCTATGAGGGTGAGAGTTTTGTGAGGATTTAATTATGTGATCTCCTGTTTGATTAATAAATTGCCAATGCCTATGTTTGATGGACTTAGCCGAGATTGATTGGATGAACCACGTTAAAAGCTGTGTCTTCTGTACTTGATTTATCTGCTGTGTATTTTGTTTAATTTAATTGTGCATCTGATTTCCGACATGTACATCCCATTCTATATATCATGATAATGATAATGTATATAGAAGTTATCACTATCATATACACCGTTTATCCGTATCATGAGATATATAGCAGTTATCACTATCATATACAGCGTTTATCCCTATCATGTGATATTCGTTTGCTGCTCCTGGGAGGAATCCCTTTACACGTCATTTTCTTTATGGAGGAGAAAAAAGTTTGCATATCATTTTCGTTTAATGAAGGACAAAACCTTTAGTACCAACTAAATTTAATTGCTTTGACTATGACATATATGAACAGTCAAGGAGAAAAGGTCAGTGCTAACTAAATTTAATTTAATTACTTTTAATGTGACATATGAACAGTCAATTTCTTAGCTTAAGGAACGAACCAAGTATATGAAATCATTGTAGAAAAAAATGCTACACGAGGATCCTAGAAAGGTCAGAATGCAATCCGTAAGGTTAGTTTGTGATTAGGTGATTCCAAAAGCATAACTTTACACGTCCGACTACAGAATGTAACTCTAAGCAAAAACAATCATCTGGTTGGAACGCGATGTCGTTTCGGATCAGATGCTGGTAACCATTTACTTCAGCTCAGATGTTTGTAAGACTCTTTAGGGACCGGACCGGGCTATGTATTTTCAATATTTTGCAACAACTTGAAACAAATTAAAACCATTTAGCCAAACGTTAAAGTTCCATGTCAAAATGCAGAAACTACCAAGCTAATACTTGGCATTTCAATCAAAATTGTGAGAAAATCCTTCTTTATAAACATGGCCGTTAATTAGTCAAGTTTTGGAAAAGAACATTGACTGCACATGCAAAAAGCAATAAGAGCAACATGACTACTTCCCAAAGAGTAAAGCACAGGACTAATTTCAATACTTTGTAATGTGAAAGGTCAGAAGTAACACGACTTCTCCCTATATTAAGAAAGTAGGTCAGAAGTAACATGACTTCTCCCTATATTAAGAAAGTTGAGTTATCGACTTTGAGGGCTACCATGGTACTGTAGGTCTTCCTCAGAGATCAAATAGAACTGAGGTGTTCTTGGACATTATCCATCAATCTCCAAAGGTCTAAACTCTATGTTTCTCAACGGTTACTTCCCTACTTCTATCACCATTTATAGATTCTACTATTTGATCATTAATCTCTATCTTCTGCTCATTGTCCGGCTTACCTCCCCAAGATAGATGTTGAAAAGTCTCATTAAGCTTGGTAACGCCTTTTTCCATGGGTTCTACTGCTTGTGATACGGTTATCAGTACATCATTCACTACCTGCAAAGCAAAATGGCATGGCATAAGATCACGGAGATTTTCATCCAATGGGAAAATAACGTCCCAGTTTCAGAAATCACAGTCTACATATTAACAAATAGGCAATTCCCAAAAGAACATACATGTTCACCCCCTCCAATAACAACATCTTGAACACTTTCTTTTATACTAGTTCCAAGACCCTCGACATTGGTCTCAAACAACCGTACAACTGAGGCCTTTTCTTTGCCTCTCCTTTTCTCATAGTCCTTTTGGGTCTCTGCTTCGGCACTTACAGTTCGAATTCTGACACTTGCTTGGTTCTCACCCATCAGCCGGTATGGTTCTGCAGGAAAGACAAATATATGGGCCGCTGCTGCAATAGCCATCTAAAATAAAATTATGAATCAACATCCAATGCACAATTAAATATAAGATAAAATCTAATCAGTTGTCAACGTAATTGACATTACCATATGTTATCATTCACCATCTTCTGCAAAGCATGGCAACAAATATAAAGAACATCCATCTAAAAGTTCATAAGCA
This sequence comes from Pinus taeda, assembly GCA_000404065.3. Classification (NCBI taxonomy): domain Eukaryota; kingdom Viridiplantae; phylum Streptophyta; class Pinopsida; order Pinales; family Pinaceae; genus Pinus; species Pinus taeda. The sequence continues at coordinate 184,269 of APFE030465125.1, read as the reverse complement.
AAGACTCGATGAAAGTTAAACTGTGTGATGAGTTCTACTTTTCATTCATTTCAGAACTCCCTGATCTATGCCAAAATGCTATTTATATTTACAGTGAGAATAACCTGTGAAGCATCTTAAACCTGTGACATGCAGTGAGAATGAGGGTAGCTACTATTCCGTTATTGATGCAGGAGCATTCTTCAAAGTCTATAAGACCAGTGAGTCTTATTTCACATTTAAGAAAGGAAGTGGGTTCCATTAATCATTTTATTTATTTTCCGAAGTTTAGTTGAGTTGAGGGGATTTTTAATTGTAAACTTGATTAATGAAGAATATATTGTGAATATAAAGATTTGAGAGGAAGTTGAATAATCTTAGGAAGAGTGAGGATTTGAGAGATTCAAAAGCTTCATTTAGGATTTGTTTGAGATAAAGGTGGAGGATACTTTAGGAGGTAGTGAGAGATTGTTGGATCTGAACTAAATTGGTTTATGAATCCATTCTTGTATAAATTGTAATATCTTAGATAATTCAAGAGGTTAGACAGATTAGCCAGAGGCTAGCTAGAGCAAGAGAGTTAGAAGATATTAAGAGTAGAAGTGAGAATTTAGGAGCGATAGATGGATTTTATGGAGGACGACTGAATTGAATGTGACTGGTTCCCTTGTAAATCGAATTGAATGTGACTGGTTCCCTTGTAAATATTTTAATATCAAATCAGTGTGGATTTGTGGATACCATGTGTGGGAATTTGTATTTGTATGTGTTTTAATAGCCCTATAATGCGTTTGATTGTGAACTTGTTTGATTGTGAACTTGTGAAATACTGTGAAATTCTGCACAAATAACATGAATGACTCATGGAAATCCTTTCACGAGATTAGTATTTAAATTGCTTAATTAAATATGGAGGACGACTGAATTGAATGTGACTGGTTCCCTTGTAAATATTTTAATATCAAATCAGTGTGGATTTGTGGATACCATGTGTGGGAATTTGTATTTGTATGTGTTTTAATAGCCCTATAATGCGTTTGATTGTGAACTTGTGAAATACTATGAAATTCTGCACAAATAACATGAATGACTCATGGAAATCCTTTCACGAGATTAGTATTTAAATTGCTTAATTAAAACTTGTGTGTAAGTATGTAGAATCAGGATTCCTTTTTGAATGGATAGAGAATTGTAATGGGTCATTGAATCCAATTGAAGGATCGAAATAAAGAAATATATGGATGAAGCTCAGGAGGGAGTCGCGCATCGAAACGACATAGGGACCAAAACCATTGAAGAATGCCATAAAAACACAAGTAAAGAGAAGGATGAGTAATGAAGTCTTGTTGCACAAGATCTGTTGGATCTTTATGATCAATGACCAACATTAAGTCGGGGCAAGCAGAACAGTTAAAATCGCATCGGAGGAAAGCTTTAGCAGTGAATGAACCGGCCTCATGCCTTGAGCGATTGCGATATGTGATTGAAGCGTGGACCGTCAAATCAGAAATAAGATCAATGGTGGAGGAGCCTTCTTAAACATTGCATCGCAATGTTATATTGATATGTGAACTAACCTCGGCGACAAGCGATCGCTGATGAGATCATCGGAGTGATTGCATCACAAACATGCAACAGTATTGATCGGGGCAAAGAGTATTGAGGCATGTGATAAGAAGTGGACCAAATGAGTTATATGGGTGCGGTTAATGGTATTTGAAATCTGATAATGCATTATCGCATATCGGATGCGATAGCTCATGAGTAATGTAACCCGTGGAGATAGTGATTGCGATTGCGATAAAGCATGCATCGAAGAATGTGCAAAGATGTGGAAAAGCGCGGAAAAGGTAAGATTTCCTATGTTGTGGAGTATTTCTATTATAAAAGAATTATAATAGAATATAGTGTGGATATGAGGATTTCATGTGTAAGTCCAAAGGAATGAGTGGGATTTAGTTTAATGTGCGGTTATATATATATATATATTTGGGTAAATAAAATGTTAACGAAGGTTTAAGAGGGTTGATTAAGTTTCGATAAAAGGAGAATGAGTTTCGATATAAAGGAAAGGGTGGTTTAATGGTTAGACTTTGTTAGTCTACAAATCATTCCACATAGAAAATTGTTAATGGACCTTAAACCTGAAGAATTGAAGATTTGACTCCTTAGAGAGTTAAAAAAACCTAGGATAGACAGGATTTATGCATAGTATATGCACACTGTGGGTATTCATAAGATTTCCTGCGTCAGTTATTGTACCCATCTGTGCATCCAGATTCTAGAACACAAACAATATGTAACTTGAATCATACTCACATGACACACACTTAAACATGATTCAGGATTCTCATTCATGTTAGAGTAACTCTTACTTGCAATACAAGAAATGAGGAAAGTTAGCAATGAACATCTGGCTAAGAAGATAGTTATAGAGTTGGTTGAACTAAGTCATTATGGCCATATGTAGTTATATATGGGACCAATATTAAGTAACATAGGAAATTGGTTTATTTTAATAGATTTCCCTCTCAGGTTTCTTGCTTCATATTTCTTCAGATATATTTGTATGTATACATTACAGACTATGAAATCCAGCAGTTGGTATCAGAGCCAGAAATCTTTGATATCTGTAGAAGCTTCCAGCACATGTGATATCTACATAGGCTTATGAAAGAGCCAGAGGGCTGTGGATTTGTGAATAGAAGCTGTGATAACAGAATACACTGAGGTACCGTTGAGTGGGTGGAAATAAGAGAGGGAATCAATTTCTGAAGTGTTTGTATAGTAACTACATAGAAAGGAATCTCTTAAGGACTGTGTCAGCTGTCAAAGATATCAGGGATAAGGATGCGGGTTAGGTCGTGTTTGAGACGCAGTTGCCAAGAGTAGCAGGTTTGAAAGCCACTGGAGTTGTAGCAGTTTTGGCAAAAAAATGAGGGCACGACCCACAATATGCGTGTTCGGGAGTGGAATAAATTATTGTCTAATTAAATAGAAATCGTTGCATTGAAAATTTTCTCTAAATGAAGTTGCTTCAAACAAAACGTTCTTGAGCTCCGGAGAAGTTTGAAATGATGCAGTTGTTGCAAACAAAACGTTCTTGAGTTGTAGTGAAGTTTGAAAATATCCATTAGACAAATAGAGAAGTCGTTCCACCGTTGTGGAGTGATCGTGTGAGTGTAGGGGAGCCACCATTCTGTTTTGATAATCTGTAGACTTCAGAAGCCGTGAAACAGTGAACCACGCAGATATCGTAACCTACTACTTGATTGTTTCTAGAGGCAGTAAGATTCTTTCAGTGATGTGTGAAGGAGGAGACCATTCATCTATCAGAGTTGGAGAACAGCTTTGGCAGAACAACACCCATAGGCGTTGAACAACAATGAAAGAAAGAAGAAATTGGTTTTAACTTTTAACCATAATTACCAAGTTCCGAATTCGATTGGGTAAGAGAAAAATTACACTCCTTACCAACCAATACTAGAAAAATTGGGAGTGTACATCTTACAGATACTCAAATTTTCCTTTATTTATTTATTTATTCGGAAGTGGAAAAGAAAATTAGAGAATTTTCCAACACTGATCCATACTGTTTAAAATGTTATAATGTTATAGACATTTTTCAGTTTAAAATAGTCCAAAAATGCTGAAAAATGTTCCAAATTTGTTAATATTACAAAAATGGACAAAAATATAAATAAAATTTGTTAATAACAAAACAAAATCTCAAAGATCTATATATAAAAAATAAGTTTGAAGTGATTTCCACATACTTGACACAAGGATTCGGGATGGATTCGAAGGATACAAGGATTTGAAAGTTATGGGGATTCGAGTGTCGGATTCGGACCTATTGACCCCTCGGAACCGAACTGAACACATTTGGATATGTTTTATATATATATAACATATCCGAATGTGTTCGATTTAGTTCCGAGGGGTCAACATGTCTAAATCTGACACTCGAATCCCTGTAGCTTTCAAATCCATGTATCCTTCGAAATATATATATCCATATTAAAAACTAAATATTTCTTACACAAATTCTCATTCATAATACAAATTCATTGATTTCAAACATAGATCTTCATTTAGATGTAAGTTTTACAAAGTAACATTATGCGTACAAATACAATTGTGACATAATGATAAATCATAATACATATTCAATTCATCAATCATCCAATAGGAGAAAGACAAGATAGTAAGATAAAGATACTATAGTTTTCTCATTAAGTCATCAACATCAAAATGTGTTACATAAGTAGTGCAATGCCAATGGCAAATAGAAATAACAAATACAAAACAACTACAAGTATACAAGCCTCAAGGTAGTAAGTAGCTCATGACTCATGAATCATCAATCCTCATAGTCACCATCAAAATTAGCGTCAGTGTCCTCATCATCATGGTCAACACTGTTCTCCTCTATTGCATCCTCCTCTCTTGTATCCAAAGTCATCTCTACATCTGCTGGTGTAGAGGATGACCCCTCTACAGTATCACCATCATCAAATCTGACAAGCTCTAGCACTGAATCATTGAGATCCAAGTTGGCCAATGCTAAGTCAACACTGTTGTCCAGACCCATATCATTAGGAAAGACATCCCATATCTTTGTCTTTCCCCTCAACCACTCATCCCTCTACCTGTAAATAAGACGAAGGTTGGTGTGCACATACACCATTGTCTCTGCCCTAGACTGCTCAACCCTGCTCTTCTTGACACTATACAAATTCTCATATGTGCTCCAATTCCTCTCGCAACAAGAGGATGAAGTCACCTGAGAGAGGAGCCTCATGGCTAACTATTGTAGAGGGCTTGTTGCCCCATGATTTGCCCACCAAGAATAGGGCTTCTTAGCCCCCTATCTCTACTAAGATCATGTTCTGCAAATCGACCACTGCCAGCGGAAAACTCTGCAAAGGCATCATCCACCTCATCAAGGGATGCTCTATCCTGAAAAACTCGCCTGAATGCATCTTTCCTCCCCTGTGAGATTTCACCATCCATGTGAAGAGGGAATCTTCGGGAAGGTTCACCATTCAACAACTCATGGCTATAGTAGTTTGGGTTCAATGAGTGAACCATTAGTGTGCAATTCTTATCCCATCTACTAACAAGAATATCTTGTGTAGTGGTGAAGAAGGCCTATGATGATGTCTCATACTCAGGGCACTCACTCTGTAAAATAATGCTCCTAACAAACTCAATCATGGAATCCCATCCCTCATAAACCTCTCCTAAGATGGGTTGGTATGTACCAACAAATCGAAGCAAAGAAATGATAGGGTCTATGATCTGAATAAGTAGATCTACCCTCTCCCACCAAGCATCATCTAACATTGTGTCCTACAATCTTTTAGAGGCTACTTGATCTGTCTTTCTCCAAAAATACCAAAACATTGAAATAACCATGGCCCCAAGAGCAGTCTTACCTCCCTCAACCTCTTCAACATGATGAATGAAGAGGCAAACCATGTATCTTCAATCTTTAACGATGATAGATTGTTGTACTCCTTGTGGATAGTGAGGGCATTTGTATGATTTTGTACAAAGTTACAGACATGTCATGCATCCTCAATAATGTTACCAATCCCAATCACATCAGAAGTAATAGATTTTAGTGCTAAGTTCAATGAATGGACAATGCAAGGTGTCCAAAACACTTGTGGATATTTAGCTTCCTCAATCATGCCAGTAACATTGCAAACAAGTGCATTATCTGTAATGATTTGCACACAAGAATCACGGTCGCTTCCCCTATGCACAAATCGTTCTGCACACATTCGAACACCACACACAAACTTTTCAATTCTTGGCAATACATTTACAACGTTATTTTTACTCACTGCACTCGTCAAATAGACAAGACCCACAGGGATTGTTGTTGCAGACACTAGAACTAGAGAAAATTTTAGAGACTATTTACCCTAGGCTAGAATTAGAGTGGAACGCTACAAAGACTTCGCCCTTGGCTTAACACCGCACAATGCAATCAATAATAGTAAACTAAATGTTGGATTCTATTGTTTTACTCCAACATACGAAAATATAATCCTTTCCTATGCGATCAAATTTTACAGTGAAAACAAGCATACCAAAACTCCTCTATGGTTAATCATCCACCATCGATTTATTATTATCAATAAAAGACAAAAAATGCAAAAATATGTAAAAGAAATGCACATGCAAATTGTTGTAATAAAAATGCAAAAAAAAAGAGAAAATGCACTTACGTGTTGCTTGAATCTCCTTGAAAATGCTCCCACACCCTTTTCTCCTTGCTCCCAAACAACCACAACAAAGTAAACAAGTGAATGTGCAAATAGAATGGGGAAATAACCCTTTATGACGCCACATGGGATTTTGTTTTCTGGATTCGTGTCCGATCGGGGCACGTTCCAGATTTGAACATGTCTCGATGAGACACAATGTGTCCCGATTTTCGGACACAAATTCGCCCGAATCGCCGAATTCGGGGCATGCAGGGCTTGGGTTGAATTTGGTTTCTTAGTATAAGACTAAAACTATCTATCTACAAACTTTGAGATCATTTAACTGTATGGTATAAATTTATTCAACAACAATATCAACAAATTAATTTTTTAAGTTGTATGTCCATTGAAAATAAATTCCTATAATCAGCACCAAGGCTCACGATTTCAGTGAACAGGGACCTAGTAATGGCAATCTTTAGTGCTTTTGATTTCACAGTGTACAAGTACCTGGTATTGCTATCTCGATGAGTGCCCCCAACTTCACAACCATACCCTCATTGAATAAATTATCTCAAGAGCTCGTTGTTAGGGAATTCCTCTGTCCCTACTATCCTTAAAGGCTTCACATCTTAAAATAAAACATTTTTTTGTCTCCGCTTTTCTAAAAGTGGAGAAAGTAAACTCTCTTCCCAATCTTCTTTTGGTCTTTTCCAACATCTGATTTGACAACCTAGTTTTTTGGCCTTTTGCAACATCCAAATTGACAACCTAGTTGTGAGAGTTAATTATCACATTGTGATGACTTCAAGGAAAAACATTTTTTGAATTTTTTTTTGCAATTTTTTGAATTTTTTTTAAATGACGATGTAAATATGCATTTGTCATTCTTTGAAAAATGCATGATCAGTGATGCCAATATCTCAAAAAGTTTTATCCTATAAAAGTCAAGTTGTTTATCCCCTATTCTTGTTGAATCAAGATGCACATGTAGTAATCATATATCGTGCATTGCATAGAGAGGATGTGACATCAATTTGTGGAATTAACGATTAGAGTAGGTAGAGAGTGTCGATGACTTCAAGGAAAAATATTTTTTGGAATTTTTTTGCATTTCTTGAATTTTTTTTGAAATGACGATGTAAAGATGTATTTGTCATTCTTTGAAAAATGCATGCTCAGTTGTACCAATATCTCAAAAAGTTTTATCCTATAAAAGTCTAGGCATAGACAAGTTGTTTATCCCTTATTGTTTTGTAACCCCTGTTGAATCAAGCTACACATGTAGTAATCATATATCGTGCATTCTCTTATGCATAGAGAGGATGTGACATCAATTTGTGGAATTAACCACTAAAGTAGGTAGAGAATGTCAGGTGTACTCATTGTTAATTTTTGCTGCTCGGTGAAAAATTTCAACCATGGGACAAGAGATTCTTCTTTTCGAGAAGACCAATTTTGGCTATTGAATTGCTCAATTTGGACAAGAGAAGGTGTATTTTCAAATTAAAGCCTACATGTGCACAAAAGGTCAAGTCAGCCCAAAAGAGAAATTGGACACCCATTAATGGCCATAAATACAAGTCAAGTGACCCTCATTTGGACATCATCATGAAGCATTCTTCTATTCTTCTTTTTTTTGTTTTGGCTCACACAGGTTTGAGATGGTTCGTGGAAGTTTGCTTGCAAAGGTTTGAGATTGCAAGGTCTGAAGCTTGCATATGTGCTAGGGTTTTGGTTTCCGATCACAGACGGTTTTCGGTCACAACTATAGATACATGGGCTCATGCGTGCAATTGGAGGGTTTCAACCACATGAACATCACTCTCTGCATGCAGTTGGGACCTAGGGTTTGGGTTTATCAGTGGACCGCAATTTTTTCTCGTTGATCGCAAGGTTTAGCAATTGACCATAGATAGTGACAGTGGATCGCAGGGTTTTTAATTAGGGTTTTGATTATTGGTGTTGTTGAGTTCATCTCATGAGGTTATTTAGTTGATTTTGGTAGATAAAATTATGGTTAAAGATATGGATCATTGTACTCTCTGCTGAATCATTCAATGACAATTTAATAAGAAGAATTTGAAAGGGTTTTCCCCATAGTGGGTTTTTCCCCGGTCTCCGACCAATCCTGGTGTCTCTATATGTGAATGTTCTTCTATTGTTTCTTTATGTTCTGTTGCATTGATGATAATATTGTTCTTTCTATATAGTTTCATACGTTGTTGAATAATGATGTAGATCTTAGTAATGTTATGATGTTGTAGGGTGAATTTACTATGGAAATAATGAAATGCAATTATCAAAGCAAAGAACAATATAGCCCTTAGGAAAATTAAAATGGTATCAAAGCTGGGCTGAAGAAAATTCATTGAAGATCACCCCTATGAAGACACATTTGATGGAAGCAAGAGAAGATGAAGGAGACCTAAAAGAATACTAGGGTTTGAACGAAACCATGGGGAATCTAGTTAATAGGGTTTGATGGATATTATGAGGATAGGGTTTGGAAGAACAATATAGCCCTAAGGAAAATTAAAATGGTACCAGAGCTAGGCTGAAGAAAATTCATTGAAGATCACCCATATGAAGACATATTTGATGGAAGCAAGAGAAGATGAAGGAGACCTAAAAGAATACTAGGGTTTGAACGAAACCATGGGGAATCTAGTTAATAGGGTTTGATGGATATTATGAGGTTAAGGTTTGGAAGAAACCTTGGATTATGTCAAATATTTGAGATATGCACTCTAAAAAAAACGAGTGTGAAGATGTTTTAGCACTTGTGACAGGTTTGATGTAACCCTAGATGGGATAGTCTCAATTAGGCCTTGGTTATAGATGAAATCAAAGGATATATTGAAGGCAACATTGTTATATGGATGATGGACAGTGATAACTCTTGAAGGTTGGTTCAAGAGGGATATGATCACCTCCCATTAAAGATAAGTACTATTTCGATTTATGTTACTCTTTTATGTCTTTGCTTTTGTTTAGATTTATTGATTTGATTTTTTATTATACTTCCTGCATGTATATTTGAGTATTGGGATACTTCTAACCTCCTAATGGGATGCGATAAGTGGATCCTTCTCGAGGATCATCCGAGGTACAGGAAAATATGGCTAGTGTAGGAAGAGAAAAGCTAGTGCCGGAAAAGGAAAAGAGGCACCTGATTAAAAGTTGACAAAGTGCTCCAATTACCAATGTCAAGGTGCACAAGTATCTGAATACTACAAGGTATGTATGGTGTATTGTTCAATGTTTCAGCTGCAATATTGGATGGTAAGGTAATCCCTCAGGTATGATGAAAATATCACCTTCACAAATGTCTTATGCATGCATATAAAAGTTTGAGTTATGGCACATGTGATATATATTAGTGCTCTTGATATTTGGCAAGCATCTTTCATTTTAGACATTATGGATTCCCTAATCCCATAAAGAAGGCTAGCACATTGATTCTTACAGCTTGATACTATTGATAATGTTTGTGATAAGCATGGTAACCTTGATGATAAAAGTGTAACAATAAGATTATTGCTCAAGATCTCCTTGTTGACTTTGGCTTAGTAACTTTGACAATATGGTAAAGTTAAATGACCTGACTTGATGATTTAATAAATAGTAATGTAGTGACTATAATCCCCAATGTATGATGATACACTTGTTAGTTTCCCTAATAATATGACTCTAACCCTTGATGAAAGTTTGATGTCATGTTGATATACGATGATGAAGTAGTTGATGCTAACATGTTATGACCATGATGAATATATGTGTAACCTAATATATAGTTGGATTTCATGATCTAACAGTTCTACTGATGCATGACAATATTATGATAGACAGATTGATGTTTTGACACTATTATGATAGACAAATTAATGTTTTGAATGATGATGATTGAAGTGGTTTCCCATTAAGAGGGAGAAACTCTCCATAAGATCCCTACACCTATTATCATTTATATTAAATGTATAGAAGATTATTTATTGTTGAGGTAATATCTTTAGACATAAATAAGACAAATATTTGATGTTGTATGCAGCAAGTTCTGATTTGAGAAGAGAGGGTTTTTCTTAGTCTAGGCCCCAACCACACGGAAGAAGGCTTAAGAGTGAGGTTATAGGGCTCCCAACCGCACGGAAAAAGGCCTATGGGTGCTTGGTCACAAAAATTGAAGCCTTATGCATGAGATCGGGAGTGCACTTGAAGTATGACAGTTCTACAGATATGGAGCAAGCAATAGAAATTTCCATGAGCGGAGATGTTTAAATGTTTGACTTACTATAGAGAATGTGAATGTGTTGACTAAACTTGTGTTTGCAGGGAACCGAAATATGCATATCAATATGTCATTCTAATTTGATCATTGAAGCTAGTATTTTTTTGGCTTATTAGTTTAATATAAATGAGCAACATTGGAACTTCGACATGATGCTTGATACTTCACATATATGCTTTGACTTATGGATTGATTGAATTCAGTGATAACAAATTAGAGTTTTCAATAACTATTGATTCGCTTTGATGACAATGCTATGTGGGCATAGTGACTTTCAGTGATTAATGTTGGCACTGATTTTGTATTGCCTTCATTGGCTTTGGCACATTGGTTGAAGTATAAACAGTTGTGACTTATCCTTGGTATATGCATTTGCATCTAGTGACATAAATAATTCATATTATAATTATGTGGATGGCTCAATGGAATTTGATATTGCTTAATAACAATTTGTTGACATGACAATAGATAAGGTCATAACTTGGTATTTGGATGTGAGCTCTTCCTGACACCTGGTTCGAAGAGTGCGTCACAATGATAATGATAGAAAATTTTACGATTTTGATATTAGTTTTGATGTGAGATCGAAGGCTTGATAAGTTGACTTAGTTGATTTGATTGCACAATATTGATTTGTGTAAGGTTGAGCATATTATGTTTGCAGAAAGTATGGTTTGAAGCAAGCTTTCCGATCATGGTATGTCCACATTGATAGTTACCCAGTGAAGCCAGGAAGATGTGCCAATCCAAACCTCTACTTCAAAAGTAGTCCAAGGTATGGCTTTGATTTTGGTTTTATATATTGATGGTCTATTATTGATAGGTAATAAGCCTCTGATGATCGAAGTAAGAGAGAGTTGGTCTCTAAAGTTTGAAATGAAGAATCATGGCATGATGAATTATGTTATGAAGTTGGGAAAATAAAATCTATATTGTCAAGCTATTAAAGAAAGTTGAAATGTGAATCCTTGGACACTCCAATTGAATTTCAAGAAGTTATGAAGAAATATTGTTGAAACTGACTTGGCAATTGATAGTTGATTGAACTCGTTCATATATATGTGTGTGTGTGTGTGTGCACACCCGCGTGTTTTGCATAAAACCTTAGTGAATTCATGATTGAGCCACTTCATACACATTGAGTTGCCGCCAAGCACCCTTCGAGATATTTGCATGCGTCTGAGATATTCTTCTAATGATATATGACTGCATGGATATAATGATGTTGTTTGGGATCATTATTGATCAGATGAGAACATTTGGTGCTTCCTTAATATGAGACCTACCATGATATTTCTAGATGAGAAGTTTGTAGCTTTAAGCACAGCTCAGGTTGAGTACATAGTTGTTAGCATGGGTAGCTATGGGGCAGCTTGGTTGAAGAAGCTCTTTAGTGAGTTGTTTGCACAGGTTCTAAATATGACAAGGAAACATTGCGATAATAATGAGTGGGATCCAATTGGCATAAAATCCCGTATATAGTTGGGACTGAGGTATCTTCAACTAGTGCTTTTGTATGAGATAAGCTTAGGCTTGTCGTTGCTGCCTCGGTGAGAGGGAGGATGAATAAGGTATCCTTTTTGTGATATATATTTGTTCTAATATAATATTTTATTTTATGTCCTGTATGAATAAGACACTGCTACTATTGAGACATGATGATTGAACTCTTCAGTGAGCTTTTCAAGCTGATACCATTTATGAGCACGATGATATGTTTCTGATCTACAAAGAGCAGGATTGATCCAGAACATTCAGCTAGCTCCCCCCGCCCCGTCTAAGCTCCCAGGGTGAGGAATTGAGATGGAAGGCTCTTGGGGTTGAGGGATATCTAGACAATAGGGTATAACCCCTATCTGTTACCCATAGGATTGGAGATGTTGCTCCGTATCATGGTCTATGTAGAGTATACACCCGTTGGCATCATACCCACAAGCTAGACTTGTTGGGATTACCGCTCCTCGTCTAGCCAAAGGTCAAGAGAGTGGTTGGGGGTGTGTGATCCTTACCTTTGGTAAATCGAGTATCTCACCCAAGTTGATTATGATGTAGGTGTTCTACCACATGACTATGAAGTGTCAATGTTGGGAAGATCACTAGGCAATAGGATGGTTGTAATCCTTACCTCATATAGCAAGTGGTATGTCACCCATTGATTGCATCGATGGTCGTGATCCTTGTTTCATAAGTGGTATCTCACCTATTTCTTTACATAGGGTGAGAGAGACCCATAGGACCTTCCCCACTGTGACAAACACGAGGTGAGAGTGTCCAATAGGAACTTCCTCATTGTCATTGGTTTTTGGGTTGAGATATGCTCCCCGATGTGCTTCCAGGTTGAGATGTGCTTCCTGATGATAAGCTTTTTGATGTTTCCCGAGTGGTAGCATTGGGTTCCCTATTGGCAATCATTTCGAGTTGAGATGTGCTTCCCGATGTAGTTTCAGGTTGAGATGTGGTCCCTGATATTGTTTCGGATTGAGATGTGGTCCCTGATATTGTTTCGGATTGAGATGTGCTCTCTAATGTTATATAGGTTGGTAGCTTAGGCTCCCCTCCGATATCAAATTCTTCTTCTTTTAGATTCGAGAATCTTCAACATATGAGCAGAGACAATCAAGAGACAAGTTGGGAAAAGCAAAGATGACCAAAGATGAGCAATGTCGACATTTGATGACAAGATACTTGAGAGGATATGATTTGATGACAGGATTCTTGTGATGATTACATGATGTTGCTAGAATTTCTCCCTAGCTGAGAGGGAGTGTTAATTTTGGAAAATCAATGACAAATTCCAACCATGGGACTAGATTCCTTTTTTCTAGAGGACCAATTTTGACTATTGAAGTGCTCAATTTGGACAAGGGAAAGTGTATTGTCGAATTAAAGCCCACATGTGCACAAAAGATCAAGTCAGCCAAAAAGAGAAACCAGACACCCATGGATGGCTATAAATACAAGTCAAGTAACCAAGTTATGAAGAGATCTTAAGATGTTGATAAATCATGTAGCTAAAAGGATTTCTAGAAAGCTAGCGGATATAATGGATGGCCTCATATAACTCCATAAATGGATTTACTTTTATATGGACATCAATGATTAAATTATTTGTAGGAAGAATCAAAGTAAAAAAGGGAATAAAAGATGAATTCATGAAAAAAGAAGATGACAACAAATAAGATGATTATAAAGAGAATGATACATCAACAAGAGAGTGATGAAAGAAGATTATTATATAGTGACCCAACAACAAAGAGGGTGGTGAAAGAAAATTATTGTAGAGAGAATGATGTTGTAGCAAAGACAATGGGAAAATGGCAATATGAAAGAAGATGATAGATAAAATGATGTAGTAGCATGGACAAATGAATGATGAAGACACAAAAAAGAAAGAAAGATGTGAATGGTGAAGACACAAAGAATAAAGAAAGATGTGGTGAACAAGCAAGGAAATGTGTAATGTTCCTTTCTCTGGGGTTCCTTATGACATGGATAGAATGGACTTTCACAGTCGGGGGCAAATAGGTCACAAGGACAGGTTAGTGTCATTAGCAGGCCCAGGGGCTTTTGGAGGGGTTTTGAGGAGTTTCTATGTGGTCAGATGGCATTCGCTTGGTAAATTCCATCATCCGCACAATTTTCTTTTCGTTCTGGTGCATTCCGACAACTTTCAAAAAATTGAGTTATTATTGGGCCTAATTCAATTAATTACACTTAAGGTGGTATTCTGAGAGGAATACTTGACAAAACACCTTAGTGTAATAGCTCGTTGGAACCAGAACAAGAATATATCCAGGATGGGATGGTTAGATGTGAGTTTCAGTGACCTGACGAGACATGGTGGCCAATTTACTCTTTTCCCGCATTAAAAATAATATTTTAATTGAAATATAAGAGCGAAAAGTGCTCCATGATTAAAATAATAATAAAACAAGAGCTTCTATAAGGATCCATCCAATCTATAAAAGAGGAGGCCATTGGGGGACATCTTGGAGAACCCGATTCTCTACTTCATGGGTTACCCCAGGACGAAAACCCTCAAGTGACGTTGGTGAGAGTGGACGGAAACTCACCTCATCTCCTTGGTGGATTCGGCCAGAGTTCACGGGTGCAGTGATTGATTTTAGTTCAGTTTTGGGAGGTCGATGCAGCATTGGAGCAAATTTTCGAGGCCAACTTTTTATCTCAGCTATATTGGTTGTATTTGCATGTAACTCAGTTTATCTATCATAATAAAAGTTGAGATTATTTTCTGCTTATCGTGTTATGAGTCCTGACGATGAACCACACTAGTTGGTTTGAAACGCGTTGACAAATGTCTTTTTCATGTGATTTACGCTGAAGCTCTTTATAAATATGCATGCATTCTATTTGTTATATTTTACATAGCAATCTTTTGTTAATAGAATGTTGATTTTACGGTGAAATTTTTTGTTGAGTAAATTTTTTGGATCAAAATTTATTGGGCGTTACCTGTGATGGAGTCACATTTTTGCTACAGTTTGCCCAGAAATCCTAGGGACGAGTTTGTGAGGAGAAGAAGACCTTGTGGCACAAATCGATACCATTGAAGAAGCCGAGTTTGGAGAAAGATATAGAGGTCGAGTTTCCTCCATTAGATAAAAAAACTTCCATTATTTCCTAGAAATTCGATGGTTGTGAGGAATAGAGGATTCCTAGTCCCAAGGAACTCATGATTCATCTCTAAGAGTTGTCTGCTTGCATCCTAAACGTTGTGTGATTTTCCTAGCTGGAGGAGATGTTTCGCAAAGGAGTATTTGTCTTTCCATCTCTGGTTGAGGCCATGAGCCTTTTTATTTTGCTTGTTGGTATGTGTGGTGGTATGATCGACCAATAATAATGGGCATATGATTGTAACTTGTGGCTAAGGAGCAATCTAAATCAATTTTTAGAGAGTCTTGTGCAGATGATAAAGGTGCTGTCGAAGATTTTCACAGTGTGTGCATTGACTCTCAGAGCATGTGAAGTTGATCTCTGTTGTCTCTAATGCGATGGAAAAAGGTCGGAAGTTGTGCTGTGGTGAATCATTGTTGGCCTGATGACTAGTGCGCCTTTCTGGAATGGTGTTACTATAGTGGTACTGATATTCATATATACCTTCATGCACATAAACATGTTACCATGAGAAGAGTGATATGCAAGTCCGTTAATTGAAGCAATGATCAGGTGCCTCTCATCTTTTACTCACTATAGAGCTGATTTACAAGGTTGTTTATTTCAGTTTTATTTCTTAGTCTTCATATCACTATTTGGTACACTATATGTTCCTTTGGAGCATAGATGGTTATGTGAAATGCTACTATTGTCCAGTAATTGAAACCATGCATATTTGTTTTTGAGTTAGATAAATCAGATTGGCATCTACGGGAGTAAAGAAGTAAACTGTTTGACAAATTTTCTGAATGACAAAAATCACATCAGCCCAGAAAATTCAATGACTTTATTTGCAAGCCCTACAATAACCATATGCTGCCATCATGAGTATTGTTGAGGGTATGTCTTGATTGTGTCCATTTAATACAGTGTTGATAGTACATGTTGCTGAATGATGGAATATTTAAAATGCCTCATGAACTAGCAAAGCAATACCTCCATGGGCTGCAATATAAACCCAAAAACAAAATTAACTAGCATATGCTTTTCAAGAGGGGTTTCTGCCATCCTTCAGAAAGAACAACCAAATGATTTATAGAAGCAGTCGGAGATTGGACACAAAATCCTTGCACTTGGAACAAATCTGAAACACATGAAAGTCACATGGAAAGTCCTTTTCAAACTGGGTGGATTGGATGCACTCCTTTATGAAGTGAACAAGTTAGAATGGAAAAAACTAATTTGGGCACTAAACCCAACTATGCTTGCTTTCATACAACACAATTTCTTGGAGGAACCTTGTGAAGTGGTTAGACTTCTAGTTGCATCTTGTCTCAGTAACATCATGAGACTCACCGCCCCTATAGCTCCTTACAATGATGATGTTATGAGGAGAGTTTTCAAACTGATAGTAGAGACTTTCCAAAGCTTTGACCACAATGCAGGTTCTACCTTTGGGAAGAAGCTTGAGATTTTAAAAGTCATGGCTATGGTCGGAACATATGAAATCATGTTTGATCTGGTGTGTGATGGCTTGATTCATCAGATGTTCCAAAGCCTTTTTAGCATTAGGAAACATCATCCTAACACGGTTATAACACATATGAAGTCCATTTTGTCTGCATGTATGAGAGGTATCACTTGCTGCTTATGAGCTAGCTGAAAGGTTAGTTGAGCAGAACATTGAGTTTCTCAGAAGACAGTTGACCAAGGAGGAGCTACTTAGGTTTGGTGGATCATGCAGCAAGAATGAATTGAGGAGGAAGGGACTTTGCCTCATCTGCAAGGGACCTTGGGGACCTGACCACTCATGCTTGAGTGATGCTGATGAGATGACAGAGGTAGAGCAGGTGGAGATTCCTTCTGACCTTCAGGGTAAGGATTCTTCTTCTTTGGATGAGTCCATGGGTTGATACAAGGATGCCTCCGAGGAGCATGAGTCATGTAGAGTCATTCAAAGTAGGCCAGATTTATATGATGAGCAGTCGGTGGACCCTATGGGGGACATTTAGGATGATGAGTCACCAATGGTGAGTCAACATGAGTAACATATGGTTGAGCATGAGTCAGCTGAGGAGGAGGATGTGCATAGAATGCATGATGAGCCTTTTGGGGAGAGCCAGTTGGAGGTTCATATTGAGCTTGTGATGGAGAAGGATGGGCAACCACCCTTGGGGTCAGCCATTGATGAAGAGTAGGCAGATGTACAGATAACTAGCAAGTTGGTAGTATCTACATACACATGTCCTCAGGAGGTGTGAGGGTCTGACGGGATAGTTTTGCAGGAGGTTGGTAGACTAGAGTGTGGATTTACCATTCAGACCAGGGTGGATCTTTTTGAGAAGGTGGTGCATCCATCTTTGGAACAACCCACTAATTAGGTGCAAGTACTTACATAGGCAGTTGGAAGAGTTGCAGTACTTTTAGGGAGCATCCCTCTCTAGGAGTACATAGACAGGGCTTACAACACATCTTGCCCACTTTTTCTTATTATAGAGAGGGGCAGGTTTCCTTAGACAAATCTTGTTGATTAACCAGGCAGAGCATCATGAGTTGAGTAGGGACCCATATTAGCCTAGTAGACTTGTTCCTTACACAAGTGTCCAGGCATTAGATTGGCAAGAGATCATCAGCTGGTACCCTATTGACGAAGTATCATTTTTAGTTAGGAGCACTGGACTACAGTGTTGAAATTTCTAAGTATTACCCGTTAGAAAGTTTATTTGTATTCTCTGGTTTATTTCGCCTACTTGTTTAATTACTAACAAGTTATTGAACCATATAAACACTGAAATAAACACAATACAATCCCAACCATCTACGGATCAGCAACTGAAAGAAATAGACAAACACATAAGGGACACCGTTATTTTTTGACAATCGTCCCCGAAAAAACCCCAACTTGGAAAAACCGGTGCAACAATTCTGAGGGTTTTATTATTATGCAGTTTTTCCTTGAGTACAACTGGGTGCCAAACTAGCTCACCCAACAGAGAAAAATAACCCAATAGTAATACCTCTCTTCGGAAGCAGATATTTGGCAAGTTTGCTCCATGAAACCCTCAAGTCTGCTCCATGAAACCCTCTCCAGCACAATCTGAAGCACAGTGTCATCCTCTTGGCCTTTGCGTCAACCTGAAACCCACTGCGTTAGCCCTCTGAGGCTCTGCGCAACCTCTTTGGCTCTCTGCATCACTCCTGCAGCCTCCACGTGGATGACGTAGGCCCTTCTAGCCTCTGCGCAATCCCTACTAGCCTTTGTGTGGCTCCCTTTGGCTCAGCGTCTGCCTCTCTGCTTCTGCATTGGTCTTCCAACATTATCTTTGCCTCATACTCACTGCCTCTCGCTGCAACTCTGATCACTGATTCAATTTCTCTTAGCAAACCCCGGTCTATAAAATCGAATGACTGGTCACTCTAGTGTGTTCTCCAACTTACCCTCAAGCCTCCTCTTATACTTTTCCTGTTGGTCCTTCAATGGTCGAGATTACATCTCTAATGAACGGCTAAGATTAAATTTGGCTTGATACATGTCATTTAGAACCTTCTAACCCAGTTTTATATTAACACCCATTAATATTTTATTTTTCCTAAGTTTAGACTTAAGAACTCCATTAAAAATAATAATTATTTTAATATCTCCTTAACCAGGTAGAATCTTCCCAAACCATTTCTAGGTCTTGGAGATCTCATGTGCTTTAGCTTCGCCACCAATTTTCATGGCTAGAGAACATCCGATGTTACGCCAAATCAACAGACAGGAGCCCTTATATGTGAGGGATACTACATGCTTCAGTTGGTAGTAGGATCAAGGCTAGCCACTCATCAGTATTATCGCACGACATCAACTTGGTGAGATTGACCTTGGCCTATGCCAAGGGTTGGATTAGAGAGAGGTTATGAGTTGGCACAGAGTGGATGGAGCAACACTCATGGTTGGAGTTATAGCATAGCAGGAGCCACAGAGCCTTGATACTTGTTCTTGGTGGTATTAGGATCTAGTAGGATTCGTTGATGACAGGTTCAGTCAGAGATTGATCTGGGATCCGGGCATTGAGGGGTCCATTCATGGTGGGTTGACATATGGGTAGAGCATCATCCAGTGGTTCGTATGGGATCTGAGCATTGGGTCTCAGTTGCGTTGGGCCACCAGATTGGTCCACTGGTTTGGATTGCTTGAGGGAAAGCAATCTTGGGGTGGGAGGATTTGTAATGTTCATTTTTCGGGCATTCCTTATGACATGGTTAGGATGGACTTTCAAAGTTGGGGGCAGACAACTCACAGGTGCAGGTTGGTGTCATCAATGGGCCCAGGGGCTTTTGGAGCGGTTTTGAGGAGTTTCAATGTGGTTTGATGACAATCGCTTAGTATATTACATCATTCGCAAATTTTTCCTTTCGTTCTGGTGCATTCCAACAACTTAAAAAAAAAGAGTTATTATTGGGCTTGATTCAATTAATTACGCTTCAGGTGGCATTCCAGGTGGAATACTTGACAAAACACCTTAATGTAATAGTTCATTGAAACTGGAACGAGAAGCTCTCTAAGATGGGATGGTTGGATGTGAGTTTCAGTGCCCTGAGGAGACATGGTGGCCAATTTACCCTTCTCCCGCATTAAAAAGAATATTTTAATTGAAACAAAAGAGGGAAAAGTGCTCCATGATTAAAATAATAATAAAATAGGAGGTTCTAGAGGGGGCGCTGGTCTTTCCCCACATCAATTGCCTCTTGCAAATTTTCAAGAAGTGTTGGTTTCACAGCTCTCTTGACAAACTGCATAATGTTGGTTGACAGTGTAGACATGTAGTAGTCAACTGTGATGGAGTCGTGAGGTTTAGTGTTTGCAGTGAACTTGTTCAAGATACGGTTAAACCTCTGTTTAAAATCTTTCACTTTTTCTTTATGCTTCATCTTGAGACTACCCAACTCTTTCAACAACATGGCGGGCATTTTGTCCTTGGCAAACTTCTCAAGGAAAATTCTCTTGAACATCCCCCAGTTTTGAATGGAGTTGACAGGAAGCCTATGGTACCATACAGTTGCTCTGCCATCCAAGGTACATGGAAACAATCTACATGTAACATCGTCATAACGTACCTCGAGTGTCTGCAGATGTAGGTAGAACGTGTCTAGATGATCTTTCACCTTCATTGCTCTGTCAGGGTCATATTTTGTTAACAAATTCTCTGCGTGTCTTGGCATCTTGTGCAAGATACCCGGGTGTGCCATGAGAAAATTCCACAAGAGGAACCCCTACTACAAAAAACTGATGTTACTTTTCCTACTTGTTAATCCATACAAGTTATTTACTGTGTTCTACGGTGAATATCGAAGTAAATACAACTGCAACCTTCACTTAATTAAATTATAAAGTGGAAACAAGATACTGAGCAAGAAAGAAAATACAACACAATAGACATTGTTATTTTTGGACAAATGTCCTCGGAAAAACCCAATGCGGGAAAACGGAGCAGCAGTTCTGAGGCTTTATTATTATTAAGCAGTAGAAAACTCTGAATACATCTCAGAATACCTCTCTGGTTATTCAGTTACAAAGAGAAATACTAGCAGAAATATTTGTGAGATTACCTCACACAATCGCTAAGACAATCCTAGTTGATCCAGATACTGAATGAATGGCCTCTGGCAGGGCCTATACTGCTATGCGTAGTCCTCACGCAGACTCTGCGTCAAGCCCTTTAGGCTCTGTGTCACTCAGTCTGATGATCGATTTATTGCCCGAAGTCTCTACTCTCAGCCTCTCGGTCTCACACCCTAGCTCTCGACTTCTGAAACTGACTCTCTCTCACCCTCTGTGTTGCCTCTACGTGGCCTTGCGTCAGCCTCTGCATTTGGGCTACTGGATCACTCTTTGCCTCTCTCTGTTGATGATTCTCCGACTGAGAAAATTTCTCTCTCTGAATGATATCCCTGCCCCTCAACTGCAAGAAATCTCCTCAATCGAATTTCCTCATGAAAACTTCTCACTTCAGAAATTCGATCTCTTGATCTCTCTCGGTGTGTTTTCCAAATGACCCTCAAGCTCCCTTAAATAATCTTCTCATTGACATTCAACGACCTAGAATACTCTCCGGACGGAATTTCCCAAATTACTTTATGGGTTCTTTGGAATACATGTGCCCAAGCTTCCCTGCAAAATTTGAGGCCTAGAGTACATCCGATGCTACCCCAAATAAACACTCCCTCTTAGAGAGGAATGTGCTCTAGCAATATAGGTTGTTGCATACTGCTCTGACTCTGAAGCATCGTCCTCTGCATTGTTGATGTCTAACATGTTGTCCACTAACTACTGCATTGTTGCTATAACTGTACTGATGCCTTTGACACTGCCACTGCCAATGCTACATCTGTACTACATCTCCCTCTCAAATGTTGCATCTGCTATGCTGCTAGCACTACCACTACTAACACTGCATCCGTACTGCAACTCAGTTGCTGAGAGAAGCAACTGAGTTGAGTATGATACCACATGAATATTGGAATTGACTACTGCTAGTCTCTATGCTGACCCTTTGAATCTATTGTGCTGCTACTGACCTCTACTTTGTGCCATCTGCACTACTGCCAACTCTGCTTTGTGCTTCTCAAACTTTGGTATTGATCCAAGGGGTGGACTCCTCAAGGATCCTGCCATTTGTAGCTCTATCAAATTGCTGTTCTAAATCAACCCACCTCCCTCCTGGAGGTATCTCGGCTGTCATGGCAAACTCCTCCTCTTCGATCTTTGTAGCTGCAACATTAAGATCGTGCTTCTCATCCTTGTCCTTTTTCTTTTAAGGACACTGGGATGCATAGTGGCCCATCTCGCCACATGTGAAACACTTCACCTTGGAGATGTCCTTCTTTCATCTTTGTTGCTCCTATTGTCCCTTCGATGCAAGGGTTGCATTATCCTCCTCCTCCTTGGGCTTCGACCCACTTCTGTTGCTGCTTCCGTCAAGTTTGACCTTAACCAGGTCTCTCCTCAGCTCCTCTTGTTTTAGAGTTGCCCACATCTCATCCCAATTCGGCAATGTTGCTCTGCCCAGGATACTCTGGACAAAGACTTGCCACTCATTTGAGATAGAATTGAGGGCCGGTCTAACCAACTCTGAATCTTGAGGCATATGTCCTGTCGCAAACCACTCATCACGGGTTTCCTTAAGCTTCATGAGGAATGGATCCACATGCTCTCCCTTTTGTATTTGAGTAGATCTCAACTTATGTTCCGAGTACATCTGCTGCAGCGCGGAAGATCCCTGGTATAATGTGGCCAAGGCATCCCACATCTCCTTAGCAATTTCTCTGCCAGCAATGTGACATACTAGATGATCCTTGAATCCATCCAGAATCATCCTCTTGGTCTTTGCCATCTCATCATTTTACTTTTTCGGCGGATCTACATCTGCAATTCAACCACCACATTGTCGACGTACAGCATGAGGACATGCTCATCTATAAGGAAAGACATTCTAGCCTTCCAGATGACATAGTTGGATGCTCCGTCCAACCTGTCCTGATCCCTCAAGACATTGGTTGCCATAACTGCCAAAAATGTTAAAAATCCCCTCTATGCTTCTCACTATTGCCGCTCAGCCAATGAGAAAACGAACTTCTCAGTGAGAAGTCTGCTGAGGAAAAGTTCCCTCGAGGTTCTGTTCCTTCTTCTAACGTTTTTAAGCACAACAAACAACCTACTGAAAATTTTCGTCCCACTAGTTCTCTCATGCTGAGGCTTCAGCGCCGCTCCCTCTGCCCTTGCAAAAATTCGAACTAGAAGTCTTTCTCTCTGTCAGCTCACTCGGACAGACACTATCTCGAAAATATGCACTCTCGACTTGGAACTGCGTCAGTGTTATGGGGTTTCGAACTGCTATCTCCTACAGCCTTTTCGAACTCTCTTCTTCTGCTCAATGCTAGATCTATTGGCTCTACTCTTCTTGCTTCACCTACAACTTTGATACCATGTGAAAATTCCACAAGAGAAACACCTACTGCAGCAAACTGATGTTACTTCTCCTACTTGTTAATCGATACAAGTTATTTATTGTGTTCTATGGCGAATATCGAAGTAAATACTACTGCAACCTTCACTTACTTAAATTATAAGCAGAAATAAGATACTAAGCAAGAAAGATACAACACAATAGACATTGTTATTTCTAGAAAAATGTCCCCAAAAAAACCCAATGTGGGAAAACCGTTGGAACAGTTTTGAGGGTTTATTATTATTAAGTAGTAGCAAATTCTGAATACCTCTCAGGTTATTCAGTTACAGAGATAAATACTGGCAGAAAGATTTGTGAGGTTACCTCACACAGTCACTGAGAAAATCCTAGCTGATCCGAATATTTAATGAATGGCCTCTAGCAGGCCCTACGCTACTCGACGCAGTCCTCATGCAGGCTCTGCGTCACTCAGTCTGTTGATCGATTTGCTTCGAGGATTCTTTGCTCTCAGCCTCCCAGTCTCACATCTCGGCTTGCGGCTTCTAAAACGGACTCTCCTCAGCAAAATCTCAGACTCTCTCTCACCCTCTGCGTGGCGCTTTGTGGCCCTACGTCAGCCTCTGCGTTTGGTCTACTTGATCACTCTCTACCTCTCTCTGTTGATGATTCTCTGACTGAGAAAATCTCTCTCCGGATGCTATCCCTGCCCCTCAAGTGCAAGAAATCTCCTCAATCGAATTCACTCCCGAGAACTTCTCACTTCAGAAATTCGATCTCTTGATCTCTCTCTCTCTCGATGTGGTTTCCGAATGACCCTCAAGCTCCCTTAAATAATGTTCTCATTGACATTCAATGGACCAGATTAAAAGATAATCAATGGATAAGATCATTTTAGCTTGATCCTTGTCTTCTTCTAGAAGTTACACCCACAATTAGATTAATACCCATTTTATTTTTAATTTCCTAAGTTCATTCTTAGGGTCCCATTAAAAAATATTAATTATTTTAATAAATTTATCTCAGGGTGGAATTTCCCAAACGCTTTTTGGCTTCTTCAGA
This sequence comes from Pinus taeda, assembly GCA_000404065.3. Lineage (NCBI taxonomy): Eukaryota > Viridiplantae > Streptophyta > Pinopsida > Pinales > Pinaceae > Pinus > Pinus taeda. The sequence goes on along the minus strand of APFE030465125.1, from coordinate 160,156 downwards.
ATACATGTACCCAAGCCTCCCTGCAAAATTTGAGGCCTAGAGCACATCCGATACTACCCCAAATCATCATGCCAATGGGCCTTGTGTCATCCATTCCAGATTTTGGTCATCCATATTGTCCTCTTCTTCGTCCTCCTCCTCTTCTTCTGAATCTGAAGATTCAACCTCCAAACTTGTTGGTTCATCTCCGCCTCCGCCTCCTCCGCTGCCTTCCCCTTTGCTGCCTCTGCCAAAAGCTGAGCCCAAGAGTAAGATGTTATCTTCTTCTCCATCCAAGAAAACGAGAGGTTCCTCCTCGTTTTCAACAGCTTCTGCTAGCTCTTCAAGAGTGGCGAGGATTACTTCTTCAACAGATGAGACTACCACTCCTGTGGGTGTAGTCTTTTTCTTCCTCTACGAAGAGGGAAGAGTGTGTACCCCTGGAATTAGTCCAACAACTTCAGCAAACTGATGAGTGATGGGATGGACAACATGGACGTGATGATATGAAATTTCTCGTTCGGATCTGGGAGGTGAGGAGTAACCAACTTCAGAGTTGTGCATGGGAGAGAGGGAGTTCGTATTATTACCTTCACTAGATGATGGCACGGTTTCCATTATCTTAGAGATTTGTCTTAACTCTTGTTGTTCAGCACATGAGAGTGTTATGCTTGTAACTTCAAGAAAGCGAGGTGAGTGTGCTTGGTGAGTACGTAATGTAACTTTGTGTCCGGGTTCTCTTATTGTAAGGAAGAGGGTAAAAATGAGCCTCTAGATGAGAGGTAGTAGTACCACCTAGGGAGGAGACATGCGAAAACAGTAAGGGTCTATCCAACATCTAGCGAAATAGTCCACAACGGATGCGGCAGTCGTTAAAACCAAAGTGCAAGTAAAAACACGCACATCGTCCAACAAAGTAGTTCACACAGTGGTGAAGGTCGTTATAACCAAGAAAAACTATAATGGTTTGTCTAATGTCCTACAGAGTAGTCCACGCAGACGAGACAACAATGATAAACAATACAATACATCTTCAACAATGTAAGTACTAAAATAACCAAAGTAGTTCAACTATCTTAGTACAGGTTAAGCAAGCATGCATTACAAACGTTTAAAGAATATTCTTACAAACGGATACAAAACATGCGTGAGAACGTGCTGGCCTAAGATAGGCTTTTGAATTAAGAAAAAGTTCCAAGACAAATCTGTACACCATACATCACTAGTCCCAGTAGTAGCACATTGGAGCCACTCCTCACTCCTCAAAGAACAGACTACACACTCTCAACGCTATGTGGGAGGAACCAAGGTGACATGTCCTTTGCTCATACAATGAGGGGGTATATATAGCCAAGGGTGATGCTTGACCCTTGTGACTCTTGGACTTCCCTCATGACCGTTCAACTTCCTATGACTTTTCAATTGACGTGACTGTTCAACTTTATATGTGCGTCCGTTGGACTTTCACTTTACATTACATTTGATTACAACTATGGCCCATAGTAGTGATGTGGCCGAGACAACTCATGACACAACTCGACATGACACTTGCTGACATGTACTAGTTGACTGCGGTGTCCATGTCAAGATGTTATATTGTTGAGTGATAGATGTGCTCTCGGTGTGTTGTGTCTTCACCTGTACATGGCAAAGTGTTGCAAGGTCTTCGATGGTCTTGGTCTTTGCTTAATGGTTCAGTGAATGTATCCCTTTCGCTTGTTGCTTGATGTGCTTTGTATGTTCATTCAACTCCGAGCAAGTCTTCTAGCATGCGCTCCTTCTTCATCCTGTTCGTCGTCATGCCATGTTCCATCAATGTACTTGTTCCTACAATTCACTCATGTCAGAACGACATCAAATCCAAAAATCGCCTAGTCTAGCATGATGCATTGTTTTTGGTTTCGGGTCCAGGTGACCGGGAGGGAGGACAAGACAATGAAACTGCACAGAGCATAGCTTAGGCCAGGATGAGGGGCTCTGGAGTACTGTTAGGAAAAACTACATAGAGGTCACTGAGAGGCAAAATTGCACAATCAGGGACCGTAGTGACAGTTGCAAGGTGGAACCCACCTGGGCAAAACTGCGCAATTTCTAGGAGGAAGACAAGGTAGGGTGTCCAGGGGAACTGCTGGACAGTTCTATGCAATTTTCAAGATGAGGACTGAGTGGGTCACTAAAGGTCCAGCTGGGGATCTGCACAATTTCTCAAAGGGACACAGAGCGGGGCAGCAGAGGACACTGGCAGGAAATTCTAGGCAATTTTCTAGAGCAAGGCATGATCAGGCTACGGGGAGCTACTGGTCAAAACTGCACATTTCAGAGAGACGGTGTGTGACAGGCAGCATTGTGCAGTTTTCAGAAACAGTACAGAGCGGGGCAGCAGAAGTTGTACCAGTCAAAACTGCGCAAGTTTCAGGAGAAAAGCAGAGCAAGCAAGCAGGAGGCCTTTTCTCAACATGATTGCGCAGTTTCTACAAGCAGTGCAAGGCAAGCAGCTGAGTATGTCTGCACAATTCTGGAGAGCAGTGCAGCCCGAATCACAGTGTAGTGCAGATTTCTGGTAGACTACTTGATAATTGATCTTGCGAGAAGCGTAGATTAGATTGGGCTTGGAGACACTTTCGCACAATTCTGGGAGACAGACAGCCTGCCCACTTCTAGGATTGCACAATGCAGTTGCCTCAAAGGACAACCTCAAGCACTGCAAAGTTCTAGGCTGTGGAGCAAAGTCACTGAGTGCTGAGACTATGTAATGCAGCTCAGTCAGGGTCCAATTGAAGGGGTTTGTCTGGTCGATAGATTTTCAGGAAAAATGGCTAAGTGTGAGAGCAAGTGAACTTGTGTAGACGTGACATTGTGATCAGACACTTAGCATGATTCGACGACAGGACACCATAAACCAATAAGCCAAACATGTGCTCAGTGAGACGGTCTTAAGGTTAAGAGCAACAAGTGCGACACTTGAGATAGACCTCCAAATGACCGTGATGACACTTGCACGACAGTGCTTACAACTTTGTGTGTGAGTTCGACCGAGCTTCACAAAGGGAAGATAACTCATGCACACCAAGGCCAACCTTCAAAATTGCCATAATAAGATCACAGGCATGACAAAGCAATCAAGATGCCAAAAGACGATCGTTGGTCGGTTAAGCAAAAAGGTGTAAAGACTCTACAAGAGCTCATGGAATGACTCAAGTGTTTGCAACCATCAGTGGAGAAAACCCAAGGCGGCTCCAAAATTTGGATGTAGGCCAAAATTTTCAAGGGTGTTGCAGCTGCTACAACATATCCCATTCAAGACATTACAAAATGAAGAAGAAAATAGAGAAGCAAGACAAGAATAATAGCACTATGTAAATGCAATTGTGGATACAAAGGAAAACATCCCAAAAAAGTTGAATGGTTCTTAAAGTTTTTGGATGATGGAAAGGTAATGATCTTGATTTAGTTTTTGTATAAGGGGTGGATTGGTTTGAATGGAAGTATGTAATTGAATCAAATGTTGTAAGCTTGATGGGGCATGTTGAAAAGAAAAGCCATAGAAATCACTTGATGTGATGTGTTGTTTGTGGTAAGAAGAAACCACACAAGTCACTTGATGTGATGTGTTGTTTTTGGTAAGCAGAAACCACTTGAGGTCTTGATGATTGTAATGGTTAAGGGTAAGCTGATGCAAAAGCTCATAAGTTTAATGGTTACAAGTCAACCAAAGAAAACCAAAGATGATGATTGGGCATGATGTAAGGGAATTGAAAAAGATTAAGGATAGAGAATAAAAAATCAAGGATGAGGAATTAAAAAGACCAAGGATTGCAAAATAATTAAGATGAAGACAAAGAGCATGGATGATAAAGATGAAGAAACTAGTTCACAGAGTTGAAGAATGCATATTGAAATCACATGTGCTCACTTAGGGGGAGTATGTTGGAGTAACTCCCACTTGTGTTACAATAAATGAAAAAAGCTAGGAATAAACATCAGATTGAGAAGATAGTTACAGAGTAGGTTGAACTAATTAATTCATTATGGTCACCTATAATTATATATAGAACCATGTGTACTCTAAATGTGACATAGGAAATTGGTTTAGTTTAATACATTTTCTCTTTTGGGGTTTCTGGCTCATTTTCTTGTTTCATATTTCTTTGTGTGTATTTGCTTCATATTTCTTTGTATGTATTTACTTCATATTTCTTTTTATATATTTGCATGTACATCTTACAGACTATTAAAGCCAACAATTCAGACTCTTGGGTCCGAACTAGGTTCCTTAGATTCTTTGTAGAGGGTAAAATAAATATTGCATAGGACCTAAATAATCTTACGCTTCCCTACAACACCATTGCAGGGAGAAACGCTAAATTAAATAATGGCATGCAAACCCCAAACGTGCAAAATAAGATGAATTGGATAAAATAGGCAAAAAAGTGATGTCAATTTAGAGATCATTTTAACTGAAATCACACTGCAACACGTAAGTTGTTGAACTAAATAGTCACCAGAATCTAAATGAATACAATGCATGGTATGCCGACAAATTTAAAGAATTTTCCGAGACTGAAAAGCGGGAGGAATGTTATCTTTCGTTGTTTAATGTATCCATTTATCTCACAATAGCAATGAGACAATTAGATATATCAAGACCGGACAAGCGGTAAAGGAGCAACTTGTTTTTACTCTTCTAGTAGCTGAATTACTTCCTATTTTGGTCACCTATTAAAACCCAAGAATTTACGTTATCTTTAGATGTAGGAGTACATGCCTACATAAGGAAATATTAGGTTATAGTTGAAGACATCGGAGCAAGGTTAGTCTGAGAAAGTATATGCTTAAATTTGAGATGGATTAACTATGATTTAATTCCAACGATGATTTAAAAATATGAAATTAATATGCAAAATGATAAGGTCCTATTAAACCTAGGAGGGCTTCTTACTATTGAAGGGTAGGAGGGGGCCATTCCTCTTGCCCTTCTGCCCCCACGTAGATGGATGGGGAAGCAAGCCACATTTGATTTGCATGTGTTAAGCATATAGCAAGCGTTCATTCTGAGCCAAGATCAAACACTTCTTTTGAGTCTAGTGAGACTCAGTCACATTGGACTATTTTTAGACACTTCATGGCATAAACATTGACTAGAAGAGGTCCTTTTATATTTAGAGCCAAGATCAAACTCTTTATTTGAGTTTATTGAGACTCAGTCACATTGGACTATTTTTAGACACTTCATGGCATAAACATCGACCAGAAGAGGGCCTTTCATATTCAATTTAGACAGTTTCCAAGAAACCATTATTTTGGGAAGTTCATATTTTTTGGTATTCAGACAATCAGGGGCCCATACATCAAATTTGATTACTTTTTCTTGATCTTGGTGAAAAAGTGAGTCCAATGGACTATTCTCACCTCGAATCCAAAATGGCATTTTTTCCTCTATTTTTGTGTTTTTTTTAATAATTATGGCCTAATATGTCATTCAACCAGAAGTTATACTTTAAGCTTTATGATTTTTTTGAGAAGATTTCCATTTTAGGTATGTATATAACTAGTAATTTCATACATTTGACAAGTGCAGGTGTTGGCCGTGGTTCCTAAATAGAAACTCAAGGGTTGTCTGAGCTTCCATTGCATGGAAAACTGATGAGTTGAGTAGCAGCTTTGGCACTGGCTTCTGCCTCAAGTTGACACTTGACATGAATATGAATCATATCTTGGGTAACTATGACTTCAAAATCATAAATTGTGAAATGATTAAATTATTAAATCTTCATTTAATTATTTATACACATGGAAATGGCGTCAAATTGTTTTGATGAGAGAATGAGAACTTTTACTAAATATCTTCATGAGTGAAATTATAGGAAAAGCGAGATTTTTCCATTTCATGAAGGAGATTGGAAAAGAAGATTTTGTTGACATTTTCAATCAATAAGTGAAGAAAAGAAAGAGGAGTTTGTGTTTTTGCCAAAATTATTCAGCTAAGAGACCCATTTGACCTCATTCATTGAGATCTTACTATTCAAAAAATTCTTGTAAGTGAATGAAAGGAGTACACCACTGAAGGACATACAACTCATTTGAGTTGTATAAGTAGCTAGATCCAGAGGGGCATCATATCAAGCAAATCAAGGCATACATATATCACTTTCTATAAGGAAATTATTGTTTGATGGACAAGGGAGTTCAATTCTACTACAAACTCTAGGAAGAAAAAGAAATTTTATTGGCATTTGCACTCAATTTCAGAGAGCTTAACCTTGAAAGGATGTGTTACCACTCAAACTAGTAGGGGTGCTAGGAGGGGATCCTATAAAGAAACTACCGGGCCAAGTCGCAACAATGGAGCAATAGTCCACTGTCACCTCAACTAAAGCTCCCTACTCTTTACTAGCTTTCACCGATGTAAGGAGTCCCAATATGAGAGGAATCACTAGAATAAATGGATCAATGATAAGATGCAGGGTGATTCCCAAAGACTATTCACAAGAGAGGACCGGATAATGGGCTTACTTACTATAAAAGCAAAATGGATGGCTCTCTTAGAAGGGCTAAGAGGATGCCTACACCTAGGGTTTGAGGACTGTTACTTGGAAAGAAGTGCCCTAGATCAAGGAATCCTAGAAGACTAGGGTTTCTATGTGATCTTTGTGAAATTGAAGTTAAAAGGTAGTGGGACCACCAAGAAACCCAAGCGGGTCCAAACGAGGTTAACAGTTTGGATTGGAGCGACAAATTTATGATCTTGACCAAGTTAGGTAGGAGAATATTTCTCTCGCAATTTGAGTACAATGATCCTAATGAAGCCACCAACCAAAGGGAACATAGGGATGAGAACAGTCTTCAAGCTAGGGCTTTAAATATCTTGAGATTTCACCATGGGATCAACTACAAATTTGGAGGACCTCTCAGGAAGACCTCGACACAGTAGTTGACCAATTTTCAATGGCTAAAAACAATTTTTGATGACGCCCTAGCAGGCCTATTAGGTTAGGGCTTAGAAAGAAGGAAGGGAGGTGAAAAGAATTTTCTTTGGTGATCACCTTAGGACTAGACCAGTTCCTAGCCAATTGGGAGAATGGATTCAAACGAGGTGCCAATTGGGAGAATGGATTCAAAAGTTCCTAGCCAATTGGGAGAATGGATTCAAACGAGGTTAACGGTTTGGATTGGAGAAACAAATTTATGATTTTGACCAGGGAGGAGATTAGGATCAAGGGAATTTAATTTATCTCAAAATTTGAGTACAATAATCCTAATGAAGCCACCAACCAAAGGGAATCTAGGGATGAGAACAGTCTTCAAACTAGGGCTTGAAATATCTTGAGATTCCACCATGGCATTGACCTCAAATTTGGAGGGCTTCTCAACAAGACCCCAATGTAGTAGTTGACCAATTTTAAATGGCTAAAAACGATTTTAGATCATGCCCTAGAAGGCCTACTAGGTTATGGCTTAGAAAGAAGGAAGGGAGGTGAGAAGAATTTTCTTTGGTGATCACCTTAGGACTAGAGTAGTTCCTAGCCAATTGGAAGAATGGATTCAAATGAGATCAAAGGAATTCCCCAACAGCTTCCTATGGCCTTAGCAACAACTAGGTTACAAAGAAAATTTATACTTCTTTATGTTGCGGAATGATGACTTATCAAAGCAAATCATGACAACTCATGTACCCCTAGGACAATAATTCACTATACTTCACAATAATCACATGAAAAATCCCTCACAAAGACAAATTAGCAACTTAGCATAAGCCAAAGAGCAGCTACACTAGCTTCATGAATGCAAATATTTCATAGATTATTTCACGAGACAAAATTACAAGATAAACAAGAAAGAGTACTCACAAGTATAGTAAAATTATTCCAATCATCAAGATGATAGAAAATCAAAACTCCAAGACAAGAATTTAAGATATTCCAAACATGGAAATGCATTAAATTTTGAATTTGTTCATCAAAAAGCCTAGTGAAATTCCCAAAAGAAACAAATGATCCAAATCCAAGTGATGATCAAATGAAATGATCATTACATCAATATATATCCTCCTTAAGAGGTTTGATTTGCCTAATAAGGCCTAATAATGCCACTACTAATAAAATAATGTGCAAAAATAACATCCCTTGGTGACAAGCCCACCAAGATAGCTCCATAATACAACAATAAGCCTCCCAAGAAGGAAAAATAATAGATATAATAAGTCGAAGGGCCATTGAAGAGGCCTAATGGAGTCCAATGTGTACCAAAATGAATAAATGAGCTCCACACATAGTGATAAGGGGTTGGCCCCTTGATATCCAAGAAACAACCTGTCGTGTCCCCAAGTGGCTATGGGGGCACAAAACATCCTCATAGGTCTCCTAGTCGATCGAAGAAGCCTATATCCCATCTGTAAGGGCTAGAAGAATGGTGCAAACCCTCCCATTTATCTCCCGCGGATCTGGGCCCTGGATCAACTGCCAAGTGTGTGGTACAAGAGTGGAACCCGCTGGGAAAGGTGGGCCGGTTGCATCATCATTATTTAGAAAGGTGGACACTAACAAGCAATAGGTCGAACTAAAGGATCCCATGAAGTGGCAATCTGCTCTGAGCTATGGCGGAGACTCGTGGCTCTCAACGCTCACCCCACAAATGCCAATATGACCCTCTAGAGCAATGTTGCACGAAGCGCCCCCCCCCCGTTCCAAGCCTTGAAGCGTGTCCCGTACGGAAGCGCCTAGGAAGCTTGGCCAGAAGCGGCGCTTCCGAATTCAAAAGCGCCGCTTCGGCATTTTTTGCCGTTTCCTAGAAATTTGGAAGTGCGGTACAGAAGAACCGCTTCCAGGCCTCCAAAGCACGCTTCGTACGGCACTTCAGGCCTCAGAAGCGTGGCGCTTTGGAGGAGGAAGCGTACACTTGCTGTACACTTCCGTACGCTCCGGGAAAAAGGCCGTGCGCAAGGCAAAAAAACAATTTTTTTTTAATTTATGTTAACTTAGCATAAAGGGGGTGGGTTAGGGTGAGGCTAGAGTGAGGTTAAGGTCAAGAATGAAAAGAATAAAGCCCCCATTCATTCCTCATTTTCTCACGCTGAGTTTATGAGAATTGGAGAAGAGAAGAGAGGAGAGGAGAAGAGAAGAGAGGAAAGGAGAGGAGAAGAGAGGAGAGCTTGGAGGAGTGAAGGAGGATCTAGGAGAAGGAGGAGGAGCTTGGAGCAAGAGCTTGGAGGGCTTCATCTACAAGAGCTAAAGAGGTAAGTTCAAACCCCAAACTCCCTTATTTTTTTTACAATTTTTTTGTATTTTCCTCCTCCCTCTCCTACTTTTTCCCATTGTTTCTACTTGCTCCTTTACTTACAGGTTGTCCACCACCTATATCCATATTCCAAGATGGTGTTCTTTTGGCTTCTATGTATCATTCCACTCTTGGTTTTAATGATGGCAAAGGGGAATAGGAATAGAAGGGAAGAAACACAAGAGGACAGTGGTCCCAATATGAGCGACCCAATGTATGATGAGGAGGAAGGGTTTGAAGGGGAAGGGGATGAACCTGAAGGGGACACTGAAACACAAGATGGGAAAGCTAACCCTTGTGGAACTATGTGACCAAACTTGATGGTGGAAAGGGTGGTGGATCTTACAAATTTGTGTGCCTTCATGGTTGTCATGGAGGAAAACCATATTGTGGTTCATATACCTGTCTGAGGAGGCATCTTTGTGGGGCGCTGGACAGTGATGAAAAAAAGGGTCTTATGGGGGTACAAATTTGCCCAAATATTTCAACTGAAGAAAGAAGAAAATACATCCAAATAGAGATGGCTGCACAACAAAAAAACAAGAAACAAAAAAACTCATTCTGAATCAAGTGCAACCTCTAAATTTAGTAGTTTCTCATCTCCTCATGGTACTTTTGCAAGCTCTGGAGGTAGAAGAACAATAGGGGATTTCCTTAATGTTGCTGGGAGGGATGATGTGGATGGAAAGATGGTCTGTTTTCTTTGTGCTTGCGGTGTACCATTCAATGTGCTTCGCTCTCCCTATTGGCATGAAATAGTAAAGGCCATCAATGAAGCCCCAAAAGGATACAAGGCCCCCAACTATGAGAAAGCTAGAACAATGTTATTAGAA
>APFE030465125.1:105701-129286 GCA_000404065.3 Pinus taeda | reverse complement strand
AGTATAAATGCAAAAAAATATAAAATATATATATATATATAGCAGACGCTTCCGCGGACGCTTCGCTTCCTAGATTTTGGAAAATGACGCTTCCGCGCTCCGCGCTTCCGCTTTGCTCCCGCTTCGTGCAACATTGATTGGGGCAGCAGGTGACAGTGACAGATGAGCTACCACCCATGGATGATGAGGGGCATTTGGTGTTGCAGCCAGAGGCTATTATTGATACCAGGGAGAGGCAGTTGCGGAGCAGGACGGTCCAGGAATTCTTGGTGGGTGGAAGAATTTGTTGGACGAAGATGCCACTTAGGAGAGTAAGAAAATATTGCAGCATCCATCACTTCAGTTGCTTGAGGACAAGCAACATTTTGCCAGGGCAGACTGTAATATTCCTAATTAGCCATGGCTAATTGGAACATTCGTTATGCTTATTTTTGCCTTCTATAGTTATTTATGAATAAAAAGGTGAGGAAAAGGGGACATGACTCACCTTTAGAATAAAAATCACTTCCTAGTAGCACAACGTTGTGACTTGAAGGGGAGCCAAGGGGCCAAAGGGGGATGCAGAGATGGAGCCCACGCAGACACTTGGAGGGACTGCGCAGAACAGAAGAAACATGTGGCAAGAGAGGAATTACATTGGAGAAGGTGGGCCTTGGGATTGAGAGAGGCAAAGGCTATAAAGGAAAGAAAAGCTTCCTGATTTTGGATTCAGTTATGAGCATTTGAGATAGTCACTTCGACTTAAAACACGTTGGCTATTTAGCTAGTCTGCAGCACTGTTTAGTGCATTGAGTGTCTCCGTTCGGAGATCTCACCCTTAGCCCCAGGGGACTTCAAGTGCCTGCTCGAGCATGGTATTTCCATTAGCATTTTAGCAATAGTTCCATTAGCATTTTGGCAGGAGGATTGAGCACCTTGGAGGACTGCGCAGCACTGAGAGGGATGACGCAATTCTTTCTGGCAAGAGTTTTGGATTGAGGGTTTGCAGCAGAATTTGTGTTGGGAGATTGAGCAGGGGATCAGCCCTTGCATATTGGAGAGTTTTGGCAGAGGTTTTTGGCAGATTTCTAGAGGGTTTCATTCAGTGGCAGCGCAGAGCATTGAGGCACTGCACAGGACCCCAAGGGGGTGATTTTCGGGGGTTGGCTACTGCAGGAAAGCTTTCTGGGTTTTTCTAGGTTTCTAGGAGGGGAACAACCCCAAATCCTCATTTGGTTTCCAACAACAACAACAGCACGACAATTCTCCAACAGCTTCCACGCAGTTCAGAGAGAGGCCATTCCTTTGCTATTCTGAGTGTATTTCTTCACTTGCCTTGTGCAAGTCGAGGTGCCATCTTTTTTATCACCTCCTGTACTCTTTCTATTGCTCAGTATAATAAAATGGCTTAGCATTTCTCTCTGCATTTCTTGAATATCTACTTATATTACACGTTTATATTATTATATATATTGCACCACTGTCATTTATATCATTTTGAGTTTCTCGATTATTATATCATTTGTACGTATTTGGTTGGAGTTTACTGGGGTTTGGAGAATATCTCTGAAACAGGATATTACAGGTTCCTAAACCCAAGGATAAGTTTGTGGTCACTTCGAAATGGCTCTACAAGATCAAACATGGAGTTGATGGGAGTGCTGAGAAATTCAAGGCCAAATTTGTAGCTCGAGGCTTCTCTCAAAAGGAAGCAGTAGACTATGATGATATATTTGCACCAATTGTCCAATATACCACCATTTGTTCAATCATAGCCCTTGTTGCCTCGCAAGGATGGAACCTTCATCAGATGGATGTCAAAACTACCTTCTTGCATGGTTCGCTTAAGGAGGAAGTATATGTAGAACAACCCGAGGGGTTCAAAGTTCAAGATCATGAGACACATGTATGCAAGTTGAAGAAAGCCCTCTATGTGTGGAAGCAAGCCCCTAAGGCTTGGTATGAGAGGATCGATAGTTATCTTATGAAACTGGGATTTACAAGAAGTGATGCTGACCCAAGCCTATACTTCAAAGTTGAGAAGGACAAACCTATCATTTTGGTCCTCTATGTGGATGATCTCTTTCTTACAGGTGATGACCCTCTCATTCATCAATGCAAGAGGGAGTTGGCTTCCGAGTTCGAGATGAAGGACCTAGGACTGATGCATTATTTCATAGGGTTGGAGGTCTGGCAAAAGCCAGGTGAGATTTTTCTTTCTCGAGGAAAATATATCGTGAAGCTACTTGAGAGATGTGGGATGGTGGACTGCAAGTCCACGACTACTCCGATGGAACTCAACTTTAAGAAGCTATGTGGAAGTGCTACTAGACCCAAATTGGCGAACCCTACCGAGTATCGTCAACTTGTGCGGGCACTGATGTTCTTAGTCAACTTCTATCCTGACATATGCTTCGTTGTGAACACGTTGAGTCAATATATGGTCAAGCCTCATCACATTCATTAGGTTGTTGCCAAGAATCCCTTGAGATATCTCCGGGGCACAATCCACTATGGACAGAGATACACTGTCAAGGATTTGAGACTACATGGATATTCAAACGCTGACTAAGCTAGCAATGTGGAGGATCATAAGAGCACGTCTGGGTTCTAATTCTCTTTGGGATCTTCTTCTATACCTCGGATGAGCAAGAAGCAAAAATTGGTTTCACTAAGCACCACCGAGGCCGAATACATTGTTGCAAGTATGCCCTGTTGTGAAGCAGTTTGGTTGAGGAAACTCTTCAATGAGCTATCTGAGCACGTGCTAGATAGGACCGTGATCTTCTGCGACAACCAGAGTGGGATTCATTTATCATAAAATCTCATGTTCCACGACCGCTCCAAGCACATTGATATCAGGTACCACCTTATCCAGGATATGGTACAATGGGGAGCAAGTAGGCTCAACCACATCAGGACAGATCAGCAGGTTGCAAATATTCTCACGAAGCCTCTCGGAAAGGTCAAAGTCTTAACCTTTCGAGAGAGACTTGGAGTCATGGAACAACCCTCTTATGAGGGTCCCATGTGAGTTGAACACAGAGCTCTAGGAGCTCCAGGGGTCTTGGGTTACTTCTTGAAGCTAGCTATGAGGGACCTTAGGCTAAGTGTTTCACCTTCCCCTGTGATACCCCATTATAGTTGACATGTGTGTAGGGTGAGTGGTTCACCTTCCCCTACCTGGACACATGTAGGGTGAGTGGTTCACCTTCCCCTATGATTGACATATGCATACAATGAGTGGTTCACCTTATCCTATGGCATATGAACAGGATGAGTGGTTCACCTTCTCCTACTGTTTCCCTGACACACATCCTACCCATAGAGTCTGGGACTCGTGGGAAGTACCTCTCATCTAGCCAATGAGTTGAGAAAAGTTGGTTAGGAACCATAGCAACGCATCATGTATTGTCATACTCCCTATGAATAGGATGCATGGTGTTCAACAACTTGATATAGGATCAAGGATTGACTTTAGTTAGTGGAGAGTGGTATGATACACTCTCGATCACTTCTTCTTCATTATTACTTCATGGTTCAGGATGACAGGTTGACATGATGATGGATTGGTAAGTGGAATTCTCCCTAGTTGAGAGAGAGTGTTAAAATTGGCAACTACGGCTAACTTCCACCTTAGGATAGTTCATATAATGGAGATGATTATTGCATTGGATTCCTCTTTCGAAGAGGTACAATTTTGATATAAAGATGTCAAATGTAGGCTCATGAAGCCCAATAGATGTGTCTCTTCACCCTCAACAAAGTGTATAAATAGGAGAGACATTTTCCTCTTTTGGACATCATCTCATCACATCTTCTTCTCTCTTTTGATTATGACATACAACATCGTAGGCATCTCTCTTTCTTCGCACATGTGGAAGCTCTCTCTCTCTCTCTCTACTTCGCACGTGTGACAGGAGCATGAGTTTTTCTGGGTGAAATAGGTCGCAGATTTCAGGGGATTGACCAGCGTTGATTTGACCAACATTGACCTTGATTTTTGTGCCAAAAGTTTGATTACAAGAGGCCACATTTATTGGCTCAGAAATCGAGGTGTTTGGGGATAGTTTGACCAACATTGACTTCGGTTGACTTCTATTTTGACTGAAGAAAATTACAACAGAGTTTCTCTCTCCTTTCACTAGGTTTTGACCAAAGAATTTGCGCTGACTTTGACTCTCCTAGAAGGCTGAATTGAACTACTGTTTGGAGGATGTTTTTGGGCAGCATTGACCACCATTGACTTTTTGGTTAGGGTTGATTTGACTGTGGATTTAGCAGCTCTATTTTGGGCTTATACTTATGATATTTGTACTCTCTCTCTGCTGAACTATTGAAGAATAGTAAGAAGATTTGATCAAAGGGTTTCCCCACATTGGGGTTTGTCCCTAGCATCTGCCACATCTTGTGTCCTCTTGTCTTGGCTTGTCTTCTGCATATGATTTTATGTTCTATCTGCATTTATTGTCATTGTTTATAAGTTAATGTGATTGCCACTGAATATGCTGCTAAAGGAACATTTAATTAAATTGTCTTAAGTATAGAACATACCATTGTTATCTAAAATTAAAATTCTTGAAGAATTGTCTTTTCAAAGGAACAGGACTACACTGGACCAAGTGGACCCGGTTTAGGATAGGACGAATGAGTATGGCAACCAATGGTGTTCTTACCCTACACAAGGTGGGAAAAGGATCAAAGAAATAATTTTCACTTGAAGGTGTTGATTTGATTCTATGAGGTACTAACCTTAGGGATAATAAGGCAAAGTTTGATCCCGGGGCTAGGACTTGGCTTTTCTCCCAACTCCACCGTCGAAAGCGCTTCAAAATTGGAAGAGACCTTAAGGAAACACTAGCGCAAGAGACCCTAAGAGATCGAACTTTTTGGAGGGCTAACTTGATAGGAAATTGATGCCCTAAGTGCCCCAACTTGGCTAGGCCTAAATGAAGGTGAAAGGACGTGATTTTTGGTGACCTCCTCTTGGTAGATCAATGCCTTAGTCTTGGAAGAATGGAGTCTATTATGAAATATGAGTAGGATTTTTTATTCTTAGTCAAGGAGGCCTCAAGACCACTTCTTTAGCTTTTCTAGGTCAAGGAGAAGTGATCTTGCAGTTTTTATACTTCGATGTGCAAAGGAGATGGCTTATCAAGGTCAAGTTCTTTGATAGAATTAGATCTAGGAGATTTCGTTTACATTACATGGCCCATACATTGAGAGATGCTATAATAGAGACAAAATTCCACAATTTCAAGCAGTAAATGCATGCAACAGTTAGCCCTAGAAATAGCGAAAATCCCAGCCCAATGTAAATGACAAAGTAAAACAAGAATAACAAAGAAAGCATGTACTTACATGTATATCCAACCATCCACAATTGCCACAAGAGAAGTTCCAAGATAAAATAGACCAATATCCACACAACAAAATTCATCCATAAAGCTCCAATTCATCCTCTAGAAAAAGTGTGAAATTCTCAAGAGAGAGAAGAGGCCTAATCCAAAGCGATGATGAGAAAATGAGCTCATATCACTTGTATTTATACACAAATTAGGAGTTTGAATTAGCCTCCTTGGCCTACATAAGCCCCAAAAATAAAATAACGTTCTAATAATTCAACTTTTGGTGACAAGCCCACCAAACTAGCTCATAAATGAAAGAATAAGCCTCTCAAGAGGTCAAATAATAATCTATGCATGTCGTGGAACCCTCTAAGAGGCCTAATGAGGTCCATGGATGCGACAATGAAGAGCAGGACCTTCAAAAGCAGTGGCCAAGGGGTTGGCCCCTTGTAATAACCTGTGGTACTCCAAATGACTTTTGGGGGCACACAAGTGTCCTCATGGGTCTCCAAGCAAAAGTCATTTGGAGTACCATGAGGACAACTTGCTCCTGCAAATTGCTCCACATCATTGTGCAAGTCCTAAGTCATATGCCAAGCTATGGTGCAAATTTAGAGCTAGCTAAGCATGGTGGATCAGGTGCATCTTCCTCGTCTAATAAGTGAACCACGAGCAATCTCTTAATGGCTGTGGGGATCCATGGAGCATTGTTTATGGTTGTGGAGGTTGATGGCTCTCAACATACACTCTACATGTGTCAATGTAGCCCTCTGAAGGATTAGGACCCCGTATAGGGAGACCAAACCCAAAATGAAGACCATCTGCAATGCTACATAAAATCCATTGCATCCCCTAGCCTTCCAGCAAAACAAGTCATTAAACAAATCAACTAAATGAGCTTACCAAATCATGGACAACAGGTGGGGACTTCATAATGGCTTGCCCTTCCATAATGAGCTTCGAGATGTGCCAATGTCTCCTAAACTCCAAATGGGGTTAACCAATAATCCTATTAGGTGGTTTCTACTTCTAAAGGGGATAATATAGTCAAGGTACATCCTTCAAAAGGTGGTGGCATGTAACAAATAGGTGAATGAAGTAAGAGATGAGAAAGGGAAGCCCTGGGTCACATGTTGAGGTGCAAAGGTAGCCAATAAGAGGGAAGCCCATACTTGGGTTTATAATGTATAGGAGGGAGCAATTGTGGTACATGAGGTGCCCCAGCCTTGATTTTTCCACCCTTCTTTATATGCCTTTTGTCTTTTTATGATTTCTTTGATTAACTGCTCGGAGCTCAAAGAGTAAGAGCTTGAGGTATAAGATATAACAGTGAATACCCCCCTCTCAAAGTAGGGCAGTTTATTGCCAACCAAGGGTTGGGACAATCATGGGTTCTTATATGATAAAGGAGGCTCATAGAACCTGTAGGAACCAGGGTGATGGCCATGATGATGGGATAGAGCTCATGTATTGGCTTTCGCCCACATGCCAAATGTGTTTGTCCCGACCATCTTTTGCATTTTGTGGTACATTTTCCTGTTGAATGTGGCCAGATATGCTTTTATCTATCTTTTTAGTTGCATCAACCTCTCGGGCATCATTCCAAGCTTGATCCAAGGTGTGGGCAAGGGGAAGGGATGAGATAACCCTATGTGGACCAAATGAGTGAATGTGGACCCAGGTGGGGGAAATGATGAATGGGGTAATAATGAGCAGAAAGAGGATAATATAAGCGGATAAGGGAACAGGACCACGCAATGGAAATCAGGGTTTCCCAAGACATACCATCCCTAAAGCCAAATGGTTAGTAAAAACGATCCCATGGGACTAAAATCCAAGGTTAATATCCAAAATGGGTCTAGGGGACAGGAGCACAGACTAAGCCCATTATTTCTGCCGAAATCCCCGATTAAGCCATGCCCAGAAGTGTCCGAAAGGTAGACCAAATTTCTTCCAAAGACATAGAGAGGCTAGACAGCCTAGCTAGAGGCAGATCCAGGGTTGTACAAATTGCAAAGAGCCAATAGTGTGCATTCCATCTAGCAATGTAAGCAGCCAGAGAGGGGTGTGAGCAAGCCAGAAGGGGTCGTATTGATTTGCAGAGAAGATTCTTGATCTCCAGATTATTTTGTCAAATATTTGTTGTTGATTTGGGGTAGCATCGGATGTGCTCTAGCCAGGAAATTTGGTGGAGAGGTTGGGGCACATGAGATCTCCAATACCCAGAAAGGGTTTGGACAGATTTTAAACAGATCACGAGACATTAAAATAATTAATATTTTTAATGGAGTCCCTAAGTCTAAACTTAGGGAAAATAAAATATTAATGTGTATTAATATGAAAATGTGTTAGAATGGTCTAAAAGACATGGATCAAGCCAGATCTAATCTTAGTCGTTGATTAGGGACTTAATCTCGGCCGTTGAGATGTCAACAGGAAAAGTATAAGAGGAGGCTTGAGGGTCACTTGGAGAAGCACACCAGATGATCAGTCATTCTATTCTCTAAAGTAGGGTTTGCTAAGAGAGATAGAATCAAAGGAGAGCAGCTGAGGGGCATTGAGTACATAGAAATAGAGAAGGCAGAGATTGTGTGAGGAGAGTAGTGCAACAGCCAAGGAGGGTGACGCAGAGCTAGCAAGGGCTCATGCAAGGCCATGCAGAGACAGCCAAGTGCTGCGCAAAGCACCAGAGGGGCCAATGCAGCTTACACAGAGGCTCCCAGAGCTGACGGAGGGCCTCCTGGGGCTGTCGTAGGCCAAGAAAGGCTGACGCAAGTCCAACATGGGATAGAGAGGGGCTGACGCAGTCCAGATTGGGGAGACGCTAGGGTTGCAGGAGCAGTTTTATGCTGAGGAACTTCCGGAAGGATTTTCCAGGCTTTTAGCCAAGAAATTTCTATCAACCTATGAGGTATAGCTGCTAAGGGAATTCTATGTTGGGTAGGCCAATTTCGGCATCCATATTGTACTCTGATATTTCTTAATAAGAAAACACTCAAATAGCTGCACCAGTTTTCCCGCATTGGATTTTTCCGGGGACATTAGTCCAAAAATAATGGTGTCATGTGGTGTTCTTGTTCTTGTTTCTTTTAGTTGTTGATCTGTAATATGTTAAGCATGCACTGGTGTTTATTTTTCAATATTCACTTTGTAAATAACTTGTTAAAGAAAAAATAACAAGTAGGTAGGAATAAATTACAAAAAAGTGCATGAAGGGTTTCTAACTAAGGAAAATTAGAAACTTCAACATGGTATCAGAGGGTGATTGCAAATCACAGGAGGACTAAAAGACATCAGCCGAGCAGAGCAATAGCAACAGAAAACAACTGTCCTGAGGTGACAAAAGCTGTGTCTAGCAGCGCAGAGGCCAAGGAAGTGTGACGCAGAGCCAACCAGTGCCATGCAGAGGAAGCCGAGAGCTGCGCAGAGCCTTAGAGAGGCCAGCGTTGCTGACACAGAAGGCTAGAGGGCTGACGCAGGGCATCCCAGGGTTGACACAGACCCATCTGGGGTGACAGAACCAGCGTGGGGCAAAGAGGGGCTAACGCAGTTCACAGAGAGGTAGTTGCTAGAGTCTAGAAGGCTGCAGAAATATTGCAGAGTGGAGTTGCTGAGGTACTGTAGTCAAAACAGTGCCTGACAGAGCAAGGCCAGAGGAGTTGTTACTGAGGGTTCCTAGCCGAGGAACCTGGATCAGCAGTGCAGTTGCACAAGACGATCAGAGTAGGGGACATCTCGACAACTAGCAGAAGGATTTCCAGGAGGGAAATCGTGACTCAAAGGGAGTCTAGAAGAGAACTTCCAAACGAGAAGTAGAGACTCAGAGGAGTCGAACAAAGAACTTCCAAGAGGGAAGTATAGGAGCATCATGGCACTTCATGGGGTAAGAGACCAAGATAGACTAGACAGAGCATTGAACTTCGCAGTCTGGATGGCCAAAATCTTATCAAATGCTAGTTAGGAATCGTGTCAAGAACTTTTCCTTGAGACGATAGCAATCCCAGTCGACGAGATCAAGGATCATGTGGTACCACATATAGCCGAGAAGGAAACGACAGTTGAGATGTGGGAGGCCCTCAAGAACCTCTACCAACATAATTCTGTGCAGAAAAGAATGTTGCTTGAAAACCAGATGAGGTCATATCAGATGAAGAAGGGTCAATCAATTGACACCTTCCTTGGAGGACTGAATGAGATTCAAGACCAGTTGACTGCTATAGGAGTGACACCGATTCAGAAGCTTACGGTGAGGACAACCCTGAATGATGTCTCAGAAGATTGGGAAGTGTTTGTCCAGAGTACCCTAAGCAGAGGGACTCTCTTACCTTGGGATGAGATGTGGGCAACTCTTTGCCAGGAAGAGATCAGACGGCACGCGAAGACAGGTAGCAGCGGCAAAGGGATCAAAGTTTAGCAGGAGGAGGAGGATGTGGCCCTAGCATCTGAGGGAAAGCAGGAGAAGCGGAAGAAGAAAGATCTCTCTAAGATCAAGTGCTTCCATTGTGGGAGATGGGTTATTATGCGACCCAGTGCCCAAGGAAGAAGAGTAAGGGAGAGTCTACTGAGACTAAGGCAGCGCCAACACGAGTAGATAAGGAAGTTTTGATAGACTATGATTGTGCCATGAGTGCACACGCACCACTTGAGTGGAAGTGGGGAGACATCGATTTGTAGTCAGGCGAACTACAAGTGATGAGGGGCAGGATCCTTGAAGTACCCAGCATCTTGGATTAGACCTTACTACGAGAGCCCTAACGAGGAGTAACACAACTAGCTGAGTGGGTAGAGACGGATGCGGATGGAATGGCAGAGGGAGCTACAGTGCAGGAGTCCCGAGACCGCACAGAGCTAACAGGCTGCAGCAGTGGGAGAGGCACAAGAGTGTTGCACCAGTGTAAGAAGGCACTAAGAGGTGTGCAACAGTGCGAGATGCAGGAAGTTGTTGCAACAACAGAGAGATCAGAGAGGGAGCACTTGTCAGTGGTAGAGGGCACTTCAGCATCAGGAGGGCCTCTAGCACAACAAGGAGGTCAGTTGGAGGATCGGTTACTTACTTCTTAGTAACTGAGTTGCAGTGCAGCAGTGGGCAGCACGATGCAACATGATGAGAGGAGGTGTAGTGCAGATGTAGTGTTGGGAGAAAGGACCAGCAGCAACATGGATGCAGAGGGAGTTGTCGTACAGATGCAACAGTGGCAGTGGCAAAACCATGGGCCGCAGCACAGGAGGCAACAGTGCAGAGTATGGTGGGTAGGAAGGGCCTAGCATCAACACAGGTTCTGATGCCGGATGATCAGAGTAATACTCAGTGAGGAGTATTGCTAGAGCATAGTCCTCGCTAAGAGGGAGTGTTGATTTGGAGTAGCATCAGATGTGCTCTAGCCATGAAATTTGGTGGAGAGGTTGGGGCACATGATCTCTCCAATACCCAGAAAGGGTTTGGGCAGATTCTAAATAGATCAGGAGATATTAAAATAATTAATATTTTTAATGGAGTCCCCAAGTCTAAACTTAGGGAAAATAAAATATTAATGTGTATTAATATGAATCTGTGTTAGAATTGTCCAAAAGACATGGATCAAGCCAGATCTAATCTTAGTCGTTAATTAGGGACTTAATCTCAGCAGTTGAGATGTCAACAAGAAAAGTTTAAGAGGAGGCTTATGGGTCACTTGAAGAAGTACACTAGATGATCAGTCATTCTATTCTCTAGAGCGGGGTTTGTTAAGAGAGATAGAATCAGTGATCGAGAGAGCAACTGAGGGGCATTGAGTACAGAGAAACAAAGAAGACAGAGATTGTGCCGGGAGAGCAACGTAGTAGCCAAGGAGGGTGACGCAGAGGTAGCCAAGTGCTATGCAAAGCACCATAGGGGCTAGCGCGACTGACGTAGAGGCTCCCAAAGTTGACGCAGGGCCTCCTGGGGCTGACCCAGGCCAAGAAAGGCTGACGCAGGGCCAGCATAGGACAGAGAGGAGCTGAGGCAGTCCGGATTGGGCAGATGTTGGGGTTGCAGGAGCAATTTTGTACTGAGGATCTGCCGGAAGGATTTTTTGGGGTTTCAGCAAAGAGATTTCTCTCAAATTGTGAGGTATAGCTGATAAGGAAATTCTCTGTTGGTAGGCCAGTTTCGGCACCCAAATTGTACTCTAATATTGCTTAATAAGAAAACCCTCAGATAGTTGCACTGGTTTTCCCGCATTGGGTTTTTCTGGGGACATTGGTCCAAAAATAATGGTGTCATGTGGTGTGTTTGTTCTTGTTTCTTTTAGTTGTTGATCTGTAATATGTTGAGCATGCACTGGTGTTTATTTTCAGTATTTACTTTGTAAATAACTTGTTAAAGAAAAAATAACAAGTAAGTAGGAATAAATCAGAAAAAGTGAATGAAGGGTTTCTAACTATGGAAAATTAGAAACTTCAACATTTGCAAGGATTGCCATTTGGGCATCCAAATTATTGTACTCCTGAATTTGCTGCATAATCATTCGTTGCACCGGTTTTCCCTTCAGAGTTTTTTCGAGGACGATTAAGTCCAAAATGGCTATGTCAAAATTTTATTGTGTGTGTGTATTTATCTCTTAGTTTCTATTATTTTTAGCAGCATGTTTTATTTTTGTGAATATTGCAATTGTGAGTTTATCAATACTTGTCGTAATAAAAAATTAACTACAACTAGTAGGAGATAAATTTCCAGTTAATTGCAATCTTGGATTTTTCACATGGTATCAGAGCATTGTTGATCAAATCAAAGCCTCACATGCAAAGGAAGAAAAATTGTGCAATTCCAAAGGGAGATTTCAGCACAATAATGCCACTTATGCATAGGCCAACCCAGGGGTGAGAATTGTAGAGGTAGGAAATTTGATTTCAAGATTTAGTTCAGAGAAAAAGGGTGAATTGTCTCAGAAGCAGAATTTGCAAGTAGTGTGGTTGTTGGGAAGCAAATCTAGTGTGCATATCAATTGATTCGCAGAGTAGATCTAGGTGCAAAAGAGTTGCAGCCGTAGATTTGCGCAAGGAGGAAGAGAAAAGCACACAAAGAGGGAATTTCTCAGAGGGTTTCTAGTTTCCAGGAGGAGATCTATGATTTCCAGATTCAGAAGTTTGTAGTAAACTTGCCAGTTTAGCTAGTGCGTGCTTCAACAGCAATAGTACATGTGTCAGAATCCAAAGGACTTCCAGAAGGTAGAGAGTTTCCCATTAGAGGAGTAGCAAGCAGTGTGAGTGTCAGAGAAGGATTTCTGGAGGCAGGTAAGAACAAAACTGCGCATTCCAGAGGGAGTGCGAATAGTAGAAGGAAGGCCAAGTAGGAAGAAGGAGATTTCCAGCACTAGTCTCCAATTTATTTGAGTTTCACAAAGATGGCCACAAGACGACTCAGAGATCAGGATAGACTTGACAGAGCCTCAAACTTTGGCGTTTGAAAGGCCCAGATTCAATTCTTATTGGATGAGCATGGTTTGAAGATGTTCGTGACAAATGTCATGGCAGAGCCAACAAATCCACAATAGTTGGAAACTTCCAAGAAAGAGATTGCCAAAGCCAAGAGGATGGTCCTTGACAAGGTTCGAGATCATATCATCCTGCATATTACAAATAAGAATACAGCAGAGGACATGTAGGGTGTCGCCGTAAATTTGTATGAGAATCCATCTAAGAATCGCAAAATGATTCTCAAGGAGAAGCTGAGGACCACAAAGATGCATAAGGGTGAGAATATTACCTCCTATCTCACCAAGATACAAACGGTCAAAGATGAACATTGATTGTCAGATAAAAACCATCAAAAAGTGACCTAGTACACACAACACTCAATGGATTCACCAAGGAGTGGTGAACATTTTCTCAGGTGATTTTTAGATGAGACACATTTCCTAGTTGGGATTGCCTATGGAATGACTTCACTCAAGAGGAACTGAGGCAAAGTCTAATTAATGGCCCTACCACCACCAGCAGCAAGGGACCTGAGGCAGAGAAAGAGGAGGAGAACGTCCAAGTAAAGGGAAGGCAAAGAAAGGTCCCAATCAGGGACAAAACTCAAAAGGAGGAGAATAGAAGGACCTATCAAAGGTCAAATGCTTCGTATGTGGTGAATTTGGTCACTACATCACCCAGTGTCCCAAGAGAAAGCAGGACAAGAAGGGGCAACAACAAATAGCATCTTCAATAGAGATCGACGAATTGACATCTACATTATAAGAATTCGCATTGATAGAAGTGATACCTCTAGATGGAGGAGGAGCATAATGCTTCAGATACCAGGACGGGAAGGGTACATGGGAGAGCAACAAGAAGTTTAGTTTCGATCTAGTTGTTGTTCACATGGACTAGTACCTTCTCTACGAGGGCCCACAATACAAAGTAACAGGAGGATTGAAATGCCAACAAGGAGCAGCCAGATCTTGAGGGCAGATGCAGAGCTAGTTACAATAAGATGCATGAGCAATAGTAGCAGATCCAATTGGGCGCAGTCAGGTGCTCAATAGATAGTGCAAAGCCAGTTGTAGTCAATGGACTCAAGGGATAGTTGCAGAGCCAGTCACAATGGCACAATAGATCAACAAAGATCATGTTTCCAGTTGCAGTTGGAGGAAATTCGTGTGATTGAAGGAGGCAATGTAAGTTTCCTAGTTGCAGGTTGCAGGTGCAGTCCTAGCCATAATGAGACTCCAAGTAGGGGTTTCCATTTAGGAAAGATTTCCCAGTTCTGTTTTAGAGGGAGATCTAGTGAGATCAAACTCACTATTGGAGTAGTTGGAACAACATTGTAGAAATAGCAGCAATAGTGTCAGATGAATTAGAGTATATGCAATGTTGGTAGACAATTTTGCCAGATTGACTTCTTCACAGTGATTTCCAGTGACAGGGAGTCAAATCTGTGAGATGTGAAGAAATGGGGTGCAACAAATGTCAGACATCAACAATGTAGTCAGTCAAGCTACAAGATGTAAAGGAGTATGATGGAGAGAACACCTTCCTCACTAAGAGGTAGTGTTATTTTATGGATTTGGGGTAGCATTCGACATGTGTTCTAGTCTTTAAGGTGTCAGAGAGGCTAAGGAAAACGAGATCTCCAAAACCTAGAAAAGGTTTCAAGAGAAAACACTTATAAATCTCTCAATTAAATTAATAGATCAATAATTAAAAAGTTCCTGAGTCCAACTTAGGAAAATTGATTAATTATGGGTATTAATTGAGGAAATTGGCATTTTCTCTAGAGACTTCCAAAAAGTGACTTGATGAAGTCTAGGATGATTTGAGCCATCGATCATGATTAGATCTTGGTCATTGATGCTCCAGCAAGAGATTATAAGAGCAAGTAAATGGGATGGAGATAGATACAGTTGGGACAGCAAGGTAGTGTGAATTTCCCAGTGGAAATTATTCATCGAGGGAAGAGTTTGAGCCAGAGGGAGAGCATCAGAGAGAGAGGGAGCAACAGGAGATTCAGGAAGAGAATTTTAGAGATTCTTCTAGTGTTTTTCCAGTGCCATAATAGCAGAAAAAGGGAGGCCAAATAGTCTGCAGAAAAGGCCAAATTCTTTAAGAAAATTAGCTAGTCTAGCAATGTGAGTTGTCGGAAGAGGGTTTGATCAGTTGTCAGAGATCGGATCAGTGTCCAAAAGAAAGAGAGAATTTCTTCCAAGGGCAGAGGAAGGCTAGATGACCCAGTTGTAGGCAAATCTAGGGCTATATGAATTGCAGTGAGCCAACAGTGCACATTCCAGCTAGCAGTGTAAGCAGCCAAAGAGGGGTATGAGCAGGCTAGAAGGGGTCATACTGACATGTAGAGGAGATTCTTGTTCTCCATATTATTCTGCCAAATAATTTTCAAGGGATTTTCAATTGGGCATCCAAATTATTGTATTCCCGAAATTTGTTGTATAATAATAAAATTAACCCTCATCTGTTGCACTGGTTTTCCCTTCGAAGTTTTTTCGATGACAATTTTAAATTCAGTCCAAAATGGCTATATTATAATTTTATTCTCTTACTTTCTATTATTTTCAGTAGCATGTTTTATGTTGGTGAAGATTGCAATTGTGAGTTTATCAATATTTATTGTAATAACAAATAAAGTGCAATCAGTAGGAGATAAATTTCCAGTTAATTGCAATCTTGGATTTTTCACACAATCAAGCATAAGCACTCGATTATAAAATGAATAAAAGTACCTTTATATCAGAAGCGGACCTTCATCCATGTGATCTTGTTGGATGGCTGAGAAGCATATAATTGATTAAAGCAGTAGAGGTAGTGGCACGTCATCAACTACTAGTGATTGTCCAGGGTTGTTGGCTCTATGGCTGACCAACTATCAAGAATAATTGAAAAGTTGTCTCCTATAAGGTTACCCATTTTGGTGGGTAATGTTACCACAAAATCTAGTAGGGCCTTAAGGAAGGGAAAACATAAGGGACAACTACTAGACTAAGTGACAACAATGAGACAATGACCCACTATTACCTCAGTCAAGGCCCTCTTCTCTTTACGAACTTTCACTGATGGGAGGAGTCCCGGTAGAGGAAGGGAAACACTTAGAATGAGTATATCAATGATTTACGTATGACGCGATTCCATAAATCCCATTCAAGGAAAGACAGAACAATGGCTCAAGGCTTCAAGGAAGCTAAATGCTCTCCAAGAAAGGCCTAGGAGCAGATCAAGACTTAGGGTTTGAGATTTATGATTATAATAGGTATTCTTAAGAGCAAGACTCCAAGGGATGTGATAAGACCTCTCAAAGAAACTCAATGTGATGTTTTAACAATTCTGAGGGGTTCTTTGCTTCCTTTGAGAGACCCAGGAGAAACTTGTGCTAAACCTAGTGTTTTATGAATAATCGTGGGAAGAAATATTTCCAAGGTACTTGCTAGGTCAAGGCAAGCGAGGAGAAAGGGTTTCTTATGATTTATTCTAATGAATACTATACTCATACAACCCTCAAGAAAGTCCCTTAGTCTAGGAGAAACAAGCAAGGCTTTCACTTATAGGCACACTTAGATTTCCCAAAAAACGTCGTTTAGAGCCTCAAAACGGCTCTGGAAGTTTAGGACCCGAAAAACTCCTAAAAATAGTAAACTGTGCTATAATTAAGGAAACTAAAAAACTGAAAGAGACAGTTATCGGGGTCCAAATGGGATAGGTGGGTGGCCACCAACATCCACCTGGATCATTTTTGGAGTGTTTTTGGTGATATTTGTTGGTGTATTGATAGTCAACATATTTCAGCAACCAATGGAGAGCGTAGGGCCTTTGGGGGTCGATTTTCAGAGGATGGAATTAGGCCAAACCCTCTCTGGGTTTTCGTGGGTTTTGCTTAGGGAGCTTGGAGGTAAATTTTGCAAAAATTTGTGAGCACTTGAGGAGGGGTTTCTAGCTATATCTTTGCAGTAGATAGTGGGAAACGCAAAGCAACACTTGGACAGTTGATAGCAACATCCGGGCTTCATAGTTATTCACCCAGGCCTTGCTCTGAAATCCTTTGTGGCAAGCCGAGGTGCATTCCTTCCATATATTTGTACTCTTGCTCCAGTTTATAATAAAATGGATCAACTACTTCTACATTTTCGTTTTTTTATGGTGCATGCTAAAGTTTAAAAATTTATGTGGTGTAATTTATTATTTTCTTTGCA
The DNA here is from genome assembly GCA_000404065.3 of Pinus taeda. Taxonomy (NCBI): domain Eukaryota; kingdom Viridiplantae; phylum Streptophyta; class Pinopsida; order Pinales; family Pinaceae; genus Pinus; species Pinus taeda. The sequence continues at coordinate 112,320 of APFE030465125.1, read as the reverse complement.
TATCACTGCTTTTCCTAATTTGGGACATTACATTAGATCTATCCTTTTCCTCCATGCAAGATAGTTTAAAGCCCCAACCAATTGTTGCTTTCCTTGCAAAAAGACATTTTGACAGATTCAGATAAGGCCATATACTTACTTGATAGGATGCTCCTTTCTCCTTGTTTCTTTCTTGACATTGATGATGATATAGAGGATAGAAAACTTCTCCTTGATGAAGTTAGTTTTCTTCAAGAATGATCCTTGACCCCATATGGAGTGAGATGACACCGCGTTTTGATCTAGCTTCCTTTGGATGAATAATCTTCAAAACACTTTAACTTGAGTAGATGTAGGGTTTTGGCCTTCTCCCTCTTGATGATGATCCCAATAGTTCTTTGTAGACTTCTTTGATCTAGGGTTATGATGCTTCCTTTGACTTTAATATGATCTTCACTTTTGATTACTTTCATGAGATTTCATCCTTGAATGCCCCTTGATAAGACGCCCTTCCTTGACTTAGTCACCTTAGCTTTGATACTCTATTGAGAAATCTAGGGCATAGTAATTATGTGATTTCTCTTCTTATTAGTAACTGCTTGTGAGTGCTTTTTACTTCTTTATATTAGGATCTTCTTTTACTTAAGTTATTAGTGTTCTTCTTAACGACCAATGCATAAACCATAAAGAGACAAGAGACACAAAATATAAGCTATCATCCAAGGCCAAAACCTCACTCTTTGAGAGGAAAACCCGAAACAAATTCTTCTTCTTATAGAGATTCCAATTGACGAATACCAAGACCAAGATCCTTGACCTATTAGACCTCTCCAAGACCAAGACACCAACGTCTAATCTTTCCCTCTTGAATCAATGATGGTCAATTTCCAGTTCCTTTCTTCTACTTCAACTTCCTTTCAGATCTAGGCTTCATTTCCTTTGTTTCCAGGCCTACAACATTTCGGCCTTAAATCAAAACCCTTGCACGTCTAGATAACAATCCTTGATCTCCTTCGCTTGAGGTGGAGGATACTTCTTTGGCAACTTGGCCTTCTTTGTGACTTTGAATTGGTTGCCTTTGAAACTCGGCCTTACTAGCAGATGGTTACTTCTTCCTTGCACATGTGACAGCTACAACACCCAAAAACAAACCCAAGACTTCCTTTTCCCTTCATTGATCCTTAGGCCCCTTCTTAGATCACCTTCGCATTGTGTTTCCGTACCTCGAATTTCAGACTTGATCATCGAAAATCTCGTGTCTAAATGAAATTTGGACGGCCTTATTTATAGTGGTTTTCCTCTATAATAAGCCGACTTGGATAGGATGAGCCGACATGACTGTTTGAAGGAGTTAATTAATTTCATTTGAAGCCAACTTGAAGAGGGATGCTTGTGCTTGGTCTTGGAAGGTTGTTTGACATTTTTATTGACTCATACATAGGTGTAATATGCCCAAGAAGGGCCCTTCATACATAACATAAACTCAAATTGACTTTTATGACTAGATGACAAATCCTAAAGGCTCATAATGGGAGCCATCACTAAACTAAAATTCCTTGCTCATGAAACCCATGAGACCAGAACTACAACAATAATTTTATTTTTCTTCTTTTCATTAATTACATAAAATCACAATTACACATGTCATTATGAAGACTGAACCTAGTTACACTGTTCAACATGGGGCATCAAGGAAAGGCTAGAAACCACATGCCATGGTACAAGTGTACCTATAATGAGGAAAGCCCACACTTGGGTGTAAAGATGTAAGAGGGAGAAATCATGGTACACGAGTTACCCCAACCTTTTTTTTTCCACTTTTCTTCATATTCCTTTTGCCTTTTTATCGATTTTTCTTTTATCACTGCTTTCGGCTCCAAGGGATTGTTAATTTTTTAGATTTTTCTATGTTGTATCAATTACTTTAGCCCAATTCAATAATTCAATTAGAAATCTTTCCAAATACAATTAGCCTTTTCATTCATTAATGCTTTCGGCTCCAAGGGATTGTTGATTTTTTAGATTTTTCTATGTTGTTTCAATTACTTTAGCCCAATTCAATACTTCAATTAGCAATCTTTCCAAATACAATTAGTCTTTTCATTCATCAATAGTAATTGAAGATAGAACAATAAATGCAATGACAAAGGAGAGAATCAACACATCAACAAGAGACACCGGATTTGGTCAAGGATCAAGGGAAAAACCCAATAGGGGGAAAACCCTTTGAAAAATCTTCTTCTATTAAATTGTCATAAAATGTTCAGCAAAGAGTGCAATGAGCTTAATACAATATCATCCAATAACCCAATCACATTCAGAAATATGATTCTAGCATCAAGATGTATCAGAGACAACTTTTCCTGTTTGCAGTCAGTTGTGGTCAATGGTCAAAACTCAATCAAACTTCCCAATCGCATGGATGAGTTGTGCATGCGACTGAACATTTCTAGTTGCTCCCTTGAGTCTGTGATGCCTGCGACTCTGGTCGAATCTATCCTTTGGAAGTTCGGTGACTATAATCTAAAACCCTAAAACAGATGTGAGCCTCAGACCTTGTAATTTCAGACCTTTGCGAACTTCTTTTCTCGTCCTAGCCTCACCCCTATGCGATCCAATCAATGAAGAAGAGAAGAATAAGATGCTTGGTGAAGTCCAAATGAGCTTGAGGTCACTTTTGATTATAGGCTTCCATGGGTGTCCAATTTGCTTTGGGGTCAACCTTGTCCAAATGTGCATATGTGGGCTTTCCTTCATAAGTACACTTTTCCTTATTCGATTTGAGTGATAATTAGGTTGATTTTGGTCCTCTCGAAAAGAGGAATTCAATGCAATCATCATCTCCATCAAATGAGCTATCCAAAGTGGAATTTAAATGTAATTGCATACTTTAACACTCCCTCTCAACTAGGGAGAATTCCACCTGTCAATATCTGATCATCAAACATCCTATCATGTATATCATGTCGACATATCACGTCCCATCTCTGCTCAACTCCATTTGCTGAAACATTCTTGAATCTAAAGAAGAAGAATCGGGGAGCATTAGCTTCCACCTTCTATAACGTCGAAGAGCACATCCCAATTTCAAAACAATATCAAGAAGCACATCTCAACCCGGAATCTCATGGGGGAGCTAAACATCTACAACCCCATATAGAGCAATAGGTGGTATAGGGGAACACATCTCAACCCATCCTATTACTCACTGATCTTCCCAATGATGACCCTCAAGAGTCATGTGGTAGAACACCGACACCATAATCAGCTTGGGTTGTACAACCCCAAGTACACTCTCAACCCGTTGGCCAGATGGGGAGTGGTAATCCCAACAAGTCGAGCTTGTGGATATGATACTAACTGGGGTATACTCTTCAAAGACCAAGATAGGGGAGCAACATCTACGACCCTATTGTCCAGAGATCCCTAAACCCTAGGATCCCTCTATCTCAATTCCTCACCCTGGGAGTTCAGACAGGGGGGAAGAGATGGCTCAATGTTATGGATCAGTGACGCCCCTTGTCAAGAGGTTGTTGAAAAGTAACTAGGTTTGGTCTTCATAATGACATGTGCAATTGTGATTTTATGTAACTGACAAAAAAAAGAAAAATAAAATTATTGTAATGTTTGTCTCATGGGTTTCATGAGCAAAGAATTTTATTTTAGTAATGGCTCCCATTGTGAGCCTTTAGGATTGAGTCATCTAGTCATAAAGGTCAAATTTAGTCAATGTCATGTATGAAGGACCCTTCTTGGGCATGATACACTTGTATATGAGTCAATAGAAGTGTTAAACAAACCTCCAAGACAAGCACAAGCATCCTCCTATATGTCGACTTCAAAGAAATAATAATATCTTCATAAAAAGGACATGCTAGTTCACCAAAAGTCATGTCAGATAATTATGAGACTCCAACCACTATAAATAGGCATCTCATCCTAATCTCAGAATATTAAAAATTCATAGAAGTGCGAGGTACAGGGGTCTGCGGTTAGAGAAGTGTGAGGTACAGGGATCTGCAGTTAGAGAAGTGCGAGGTACAACAAGTCTATAGTTAGAGAATTGTGAAATCTCATCAAGGAAGCCTCTCCCCAAGCGGAGGGACTAGAAGACAAGACCGTTTTGGGCTAAAAATATCTCCACTAGTGCAAAATTGCAAACCTATAAATTCACGGTGAAGAGGCCGAGAAAGAGACCTATAAAATTGCAGTAAGAAGGCCAAGAAATTCAAAGTTGAAGACCTATAAATTATAGCAACGAGGAAGAGAAAGTAATAGCATGCAAAGGGTTTGGTGTCTTAGTCTTGGAGTGGCAACTAGGTCAAGGGTATTTGTCAATTGGAATCTCTATAAGAAGAAGAATTTGTTCAGGTTTTCCTCTCAAAGAGTGAGAGCTTTTGGCCCTCGCTGATAACCTATATTTTGTGTCTCATGTCTCTTTATGGTTTATACATTGGTAGTTGTTTGATGAAGAAGAACACTAATAACCTAAATAAAAGAAGATCCTAATCTAAAGAAGTAAAAAGCACTCACAAACAATTACTAATAGAAGAGAAATCACTTAATTGTTATGCCCTAGATTTCTCAACATGGTTTTAGAACTAAGGTGACAAAGTCAAGGAAGGGCATCTTATCGAGGGACACACTCAAGGATCAAATCTTGAGGAAGGAATCAAAGAAAAGATCATCTTTAAGACAGGATCTACAAAGGAAGCATTATAACCCTGTTGACCACTTCGTGTCAACTACCCTTAGCAGTGCCCCCCTTTTCTTCACAAAAGGGATAGCGCTTGGTTGACGTGTCCATGCCATTCGATAGTCATTGTCGACCTTATCATATTATGTTGTCAACCCATTCTGCATGTGTGAATTGTAAATAATCTTAGCAGAGTTGAGTCATGTATGAAAATTGCCTAGGTGGACCTAATTTTCTAGTGATAATCTACATTTCGGAAGGCTTTTTGTCTCACCGATCCATGATCGGCAGAGTTTTCCTTCAGCGTAACCCCAAAGCCAGAATGAATTTTGTCATTAGAATCTTAGGGGAATCCTAGTGCGTTGATCTGCTAGATTATAGTTGGTCGCAGAACTGGGTGATCTATGAGGGTCTATGTCAAATGGGTTTTCCCCCTTCGGATGTAAAAGTGTAAAAGTTCATGATGTAAAGTGTCTTGAAGGTTAGGAAATGTTTTAATCCCCTTATAGGTCCTAAGTCCCTAGGTCTTAGGTGATTTTTCCAAAGGCCAAGTTCGAGGATCCATTTAAAAATAAAAATTAAAAAAATTGGAAAACTAAAAAAAACAATAAAAAATAAAAAATATAAATAATTAAAAAATTAAAGAAAATATAAAAAATTAAAAATAAATAAATAAATAAAAATAATAATAAAATTTGATAATTTAAAAATATTAAAAAATAAAAAAAAATATAAATATAAAAAATAATAAAATAATAAGTCAAATTTTTGAGTAAATAAATGCAGAATTTCAATTTTTAATATATTAAATTGCATTTAAAAACTCGACAGATCAGATTAAAAGAAATCTTGATCCTCATCGACGGTCAAGATTAGTTTGACATGGATCACTCGAACTAGCCGTTGGGAATTTTTCCTTTAAATAGGGTGCTAGGGGTCATTTGAGATGAATTTTGATCCGAGAGTCTGGTGCTAAAGAAAGCTCTCTTGTAGTCATTTTTTGTGCAATAAAGAAAGACTTTGGGGTTAAAAATCTTGTTGGTGTTACTCTTCTAGAAATGTTGTAAGATCTTTTATTCTTTCTGCATAATTTTATTTTCACCTATTGATTTTAGCTTGATGAAGATTGATTCAGGCACAGGTATCTTGTCTGATCTCTGGGGTTTGAATGATAGTTTAGATTCTGAAATATAATAGCAGGTATCTCCATTTCATTTGGATTTCACTATCGTTTTTTACCTCTATGTTAATGGTTGATTTTAAGTTGTGCTGGAAATCTTAATTTTGAGTTTACCGGGCATTAAGGGAAGTTCTCGGCTGAACCAGCCAACTCCCAGGTTGTGTTTTCTGAAAGAGCCCAGCCAATTCATGATCCCGGGCTTAGCATTTGAAATTTTTTATGAATGCATGAAGGGTTTTTCTGAAGCATCTCACATTAAATTAAAATTCTGAAAATATTTGTGGCATAACGAAAAATCTGGCTATTTTAGAGCCTGCAGTTTGTGAATATTGTAATTATTTAGTTAGGGTTTTCAGTTTCGTTTCTTGCACATATTATTTCTAGGTTTTTTGTTTTTGCCATTGCATGCTGCAGGCACAGTTTTTGAGAATTTTTCAGGGTTTCATCAGGCAATCTCAAGTTTTGCAAAGATAGTCTTCAGCGGATTTTCAAATTTTCTGAGGGAATTTGATGGTTTATTAATGTTGTTTTGCTGCTCGGGGTTTATTTTTATTTGCAGGAATAAATTTTCGAATTTTTTTTTTAGAGCAAGTTGTTGCCTCACCCCATGGCTTCCATTCATAGTTACGTTTCCCTTTATTGTTGTTTGAACCACAATGTTACTTGGGAGCGGGAGCGGAAGCGGGGAGTGGGAGCGGAAGCAGGAGCGGGAGCGACCATTTTCAGAAGCTCTCGGTTTGGGAGCGAATCCAGGAGCGATTTTT
>APFE030465125.1:77594-97374 GCA_000404065.3 Pinus taeda | reverse complement strand
TTTAATTAGAATTTTTTTTAAATAAAAAAATAAAATATTCTGGAAATATTTTGCCAGATTCATTCTTGGCTCAAGGCTTCTTCATTTTTGCGATATATCTTTCTTGTTGAGGCTAAAATTTTGATCATTTCTTTATGTGGTTAAACATGCCTAAATGTTCAGTTGAAGATTAGCTACATGAATGTGATCTCTGGTTAGCATTTAAAATTACGTGGTTATTTAAAGCATTTTTCGAAATTTTAATTGCTGGAGTATTGTTAAGCGGAAGCCATTGAGCATTTATTGATTCTCTCACATTTAGAAAAAGTTAAACTTTGTTTGAATTGTTTGATGGTATATAATTGTTAATGAGTTCATATTTCTGCAGCATTTTATAAATAATCGTTTAATCATTTATTTCATAAGGCACTGGTCTATTAACTTAATAAAATCAATTAAGTGCTTGCTTCCACTCGTGTCTCCCAACCCAACTGGTCTCCAGTTGATCATCCATTATCCCATAGGGTCTACCCCCCTTAGCCGCGGGAGACAGGCTTAAACGGAGAGATCGGGGATCAGAGTGATAGCCCCCGGTCTGAGCATTGTCGTGACAATCTGTGCAACAACATTTTTTGGCGTCGTTGCCGGGGAAAGAGTTTTTTTGTCCCTAGCATTTCAAAGACATTCATTTTCTCATTTCTCATCATTTTTTCATCTTTCTCATCTCTCATTTGAGCTAGCAAATTCAACATTTTTGGCATCATTTGGATATTTTTATCGCCTTATCTTTCGTCATATCAACACCTACTCTTCGATTCATTTCTTGTTTGGGTGGCGACTCCATTTCTTTTCATTTATTTTTCCCAAACAAGAAGCCTCTCTCATATCAGCTTGTTTGTTGCTTTTTGGATCCTAGAATTAGATTCATTGTTCAAGTGGCGACTCCACTTCTTTCATCTATTGAGTTTCTTGAGCAGAGATCTCGTTCTATCATCCATTTGGTCCCTCATTATTCATCATGGATTATTCATTTAAACCATGTCATTTTACTGATGATCTCCATGATGTTTCAGAAATGGCCATTCCTAAATTACCTGTGTTCTCAGATGGTGATTCAGTTGCTATTAGAAAGCATTTAAACAAGTTTAGTTGTATAATGATCATATATTGTAGGTCTCCTCAGTATAATCATGAAGATGTCAAAATGTGTCTATTTGTCCTTTCTTTAGAGGATGATGCTTTGAATTGGTTTAATAATTGTCCTGAAGATTCTTTCACTTCTTTACAAGACATTGTCGATGCTTTTAAAGATAGATATGGTGATCCAAATAGCTCGTCTTGTGCTCCTAAAATTGTGCAACGGAATGAAAGTAATCTTATAAAAGGTCCAACTATTGATTCTTCATATCAGAACGTGCCATCCACATGTACCATTGCAGATCAAATCCATGATAGTGAAAATGCAGGGACAGATTGTAAAAATAATGTTGACAATGAAAAGGAAGACCAGAAGCAAATTATACAAAAACTAATGCGGCTGGTAAAAAATATTGAGATCAATCAAACTAATTACGCCAATGATGTAAGAACTTTATGCACCCACCTGGAAAAACGCAATTAGGAGATGGAGATCATGCAAAATCAGCATGCTAAGGAAATTGAGGCCATGAAGACTAATCATGACACGGAAATTAGTTTTATGCAAAGCAAGTTATCAGGCTTAGAGGAAAATATGATGACCATGCAAGCAAATCATAAGAAAGAGATAAACTCTATGCAGCATTGCTTGATGAGCATAAAGGAAAAGGATGATAAAGTAATAAAAGATATGGAAGCTAATCAGATATGTCTTCAGAATAAGTTACTAACCATGGAGGAAGACCATGCCAGGGAAATCAGTGCTATAAAGGTTAAGCACTCTAGTCAGATGGATGCCATTAAAATACAATTTCAGAAATTTCAATAGCAATCGAAAGATGAAAGAAACCAGGGAACGTCAATAGATCAGAAGCCTCCTTATCTGCTACAGCAAGCTCCATCTTATTATGAGGTCCTTTGTTCCACTGAAAAGTGGATAATTGAAGGTGACCAGGATAAAAGGGAAATTAATAATCAGATTGATGCTCACACAGTTAATCCACCAATCATTGAAGATCAAGTTATAACTCATGGCACCTGTGAGATTGATCCATCATCCCTTACAGGGCAGATGCAGAATGAAGAAAGACATGTCACGCATATCTTACAAACTTCATCTGAGAGTTTTGAAGCAGAAAGTTCCATGTCATCAGTGATACAGCCTGCCAAAAAGAAAAAGTGCAAGAAAAAGAGAACGAGAAGAAGATTTGATGCATCAGACAGTCGCTAGCAGCTCGATTTTCGAATAGGAAAATGTCCTACCATATGCAAAATTGGACATGGCACATCCGACAAGCAGCCGACAGATTTGCCTGAAAGCAGGCAAATGCTCAGTATACACTATATTGAACACATCTGATGCCATGGGGTATCCTTTGTATTGTATTTCTAACCCTACTTGTTTTTTTCAGCATTTTCATTTCTGTTTTAGGATTAGATTTACTTTACTGGATAGTTAATAAATGAAGAGCTTATATCTTTCATGTGCTTAATGTTATATGATGATTTTTTAGACGGACACTACTTATATTTTGTTGTGTGTTGCATGGATGCAGATTCTGGATTCTCACATTCCTACAGTGCAGCAACGTGTCTCCAAGTGGAGCCAGATGTTGACCACTACGTGTCAACTACCCTTAGCAGTACCCCCCATTTTCTTCGCAAAAGGGATAGCGCTTGGTTGACGTGTCTGTGCCATTCGACAGTCATCGTCGACCTTATCATATTATGTTGTAAACCCAGTCTACATGTGTGAATTGTAAATAATCTTAGCAGAGCTGAGTCATGTATGAAAATGCCTAAGTGGACCTAATTTTCTAGTGATAATCTACATTCCGGAAGGTTTTTTGTCTCACCGATCCATGATCGGCAGAGTTTTCCTTCAGTCTAACCCCAAAGCCCAAATGAATTTTGTCATTAGAATCTTAGGGGAATCCTAGTGTGTTGATCTGCTAGATTATATTTGGTCACAGAACTGGGTGATCTATGAGGGTCTATGTCAAATGGGTTTTCCCCCTTCAGATGTAAAATTGTAAAAGTCATGATGTAAAGTGTCTTGAGTGTTAGGAAATGTTTTAATTCCCTTATAGATCCTAAGTCCTAAGTCCTAAGTCCTAGGTCCTAGGTGATTTTTCCAAAGGCCAAGTTTGAGGATCCATTTAAAAATAAAAATTAAAAAATTGGAAAAATAAAAAAACAATAAAAAAAAATAAAATAAAAAATAAATAAAAAAAATAAAGAAAATAAAAATAAAAATAAATAATAAATAAATAATAATAAAATTTAAATAATAAAGAAATAAAATAAAAAAATATTAATAAATAAATAAGTCAAATTTTTAATAAATAAATGCAGAATTTCATTTTAATATATTAAAATGTTTTTTAATATATTAAAATGCATTTAAAAACTCGACGGATGAGATTAAAAGAAATCTTGATCCTCATCGATGGTCAAGATTAGTTTGACATGGATCACTCGAACTAGCCGTTGGGAATTTTTCCTTTAAATAGGGTGCTAGGGGTCATTTGAGATGAATTTTGATCCGAGAGTTTGGTGCTAAAGAGAGCTCTCTTGTAGTCATTTTTTGTGCAATAAAGAAAGACTTTGGGGTTAAAAATCTTGCTGGTGTTACTCTTCTGGAAATGTTGTAAGATCGTTTATTCTTTCTGCATAATTTTATTTTCACCTATTGATTTTAGCTTGATGAAGATTGATTCGGCACAGGTATCTTGTCTAATCTCTGGGGTTTGAATGATAGTTTAGATTCTGAAATATAATGGCAGGTATCTCCATTTGATCTGGATTTCACTATCGTTTTTCCCTCTATGTTAATGGTTGATTTTAATCTATGCAGGAAATCTTATTTTTGAGTTTACCGTACGTTAGGGGAAGTTCTCGGCTGAACCAGCCAACTCCCGGGTTGTGTTTTCTGAAAGAGCCCAGCCAGTTCTTGATCCCGGGCTTATCATTTGAATTTTTTTATGAATGCATGAAGGGTTTTTCTGAAGCATCTCACATTAAATTAAAATTCTGAAAATATTTGTGGCATAACGAAAAATCTAGCTATTTTAGAGCCTGCAGTTTGTGAATATTGTTTAGTTAGGGTTTTCAGTTTCGTTTCTTGCACATATTATTTATGGGTTTTCTGTTTTTGCCATTGCAGGCTGCAGGCATATGCTTTGAGAATTTTTCAGGGTTTCATTACGCAATCTCAAGTTTTGCAAAGATAGTCTTCAGCAGATTTTCAAATTTTCTAAGGGAATTTGATGGTTAATCAATGTTGTTTTGCTGCTCGGGGTTTATTTTTATTTGTAGGAAGAAATTTTCGAATTTTTTTTTTTTAGAGCAGGTTGCTACTTCACTCCATGGCTTCCATTCATAGTTACGTTTCCCTTTATTGTTGTTTGAACTACGATCCTCACCTTACCAGCTCCGCATGCCAGCCCTCACCTTTCACTCTTGCCCACCTGCGTGCTGCTAGATCTGGGTTTCACATTCAAGCAGCTCCTAAACCTGAATCTAACCCGCAGCCATTATTCCTCCACGCTATCTCTTCATTCGTTGTCCATATCACGCAGTCTTCTGCTCATCGATTGCTTTACTCATCACACTTCCAAACCCTTCTTCCCCTTCCTACTTCGATTTCTTTGTGTTGTCTACAAAACAATCTTCTGTTGCTTGCATATCTCCTCGCATCATCAATTCCATGTCGTCCAACGTGCATACTAACAACAGCAAGCAAACAAAGAAAATCGATTTTCAAGACTGGATTGCAGCTCTAAACTGCCGCACGCACTTGCAACTGCATCGCTGCCCATCTGTGTGACTTTCTTCTGTCCAAACTCTCCACGCTGCCAGATCTGCGTACTCCAGGCACCTGCAAACAATCCATCGTCAGACTTGCGTCGTGTTTTCTCTTTCCTGCGTCCAAACAATTTCTCAAAATATTCTTGAATACGGGCCAGGGTTCTGCGTTGAGTTTTTATTACATGCGTAAGTCTCTTTTGCGTTTATTTTTTTTTTATTTTTATAATCCATACGGTTCGTTTTATTAACTGTCATTTGGTTTTGTTTCATTTTAAAGTTTTGGCTTTTCATTTTAAGTTTTATGTTATGATTTACATTTAAAAATAAAAATTGAAAATTGAAAAAATATAAAACAATAAAAAAATATAAAATATAAAAAAGCCATAAACAATAAAAAAATAAAAATAAAAGTGCTATTTTTAGTTTTATTCGACTTTGATTTGTTTTAACTTTGGATAGTTCTGTTTTATCTTTTTATTTCACTCATAAAAATTAAAAAAGTGAATAAATCATAAAAAAAATGTAAAAATAAAAAGAGTTTCAATTTTCATTTTTTGTTATAGATGAGGTGTCAGTGCTTTTATTTTTTTTTTTTAGTTTAGCTTTTTAGTCTTAGGTGTTAGTCTTAATTTAGATTTACGTTTGTTTAAATTTTAATTTTAAAAAATAATATCAAAAAGGTTAAAAATAAACATAAAAATAAAAAAATAATCGATTTTCATTTTTTAGTTTAGCCCATAGTTTAGGACTTAGTTTTTTAGAGTTAGATATTTTTCTTTGTTCATTTTTTGTTTCATTTATAAAAAATATAAAAAATCAAAAGGTTCCTTTTAAAACTTTAGATTAGATATTAGATCTAATTTAGTTTATTTGATTTTAGTTTTTATTGCATTTTAGTAGAATTTTTTTTTAAATAAAAAAATAAAATATTTTGGAAATATTTTGCCAGATTCAGTCTTGGCTCAAGGCTTCTTCATTTTTCCGATATATATTTCCAGCTGAGGCTAAAATTTTGATCATTTCTTTATGTGGTTAAACATGCCTAAATGTTCAGTTGAAGATTAGCTACATGAATGTGATATCTGGTTAGCATTTAAAATTATGTGGTTATTTAAAGCATTTTTCGAAATTTTAATTGTTGGAGTATTGTTAAGCCATTGAGTGTTTATCAATTCTCAATTGCTAGAGTATTGTTAAGCCATTGAGCGTTTATCGATTCTCTCACATTTGGTAAAAGTTGAACTTTGTTTGAGTTGTTTGATGGTAAATGATTGTTAATGAGTTCATATTTCTGCAGCATTTTATAAATAATCATTTAATCATTTATTTCATAAGGCACTGGTCTATTAACTTAATAAAATCAATTAAGTGCTTGTTTCCCCTCGTGTCTCCCAACCCAACTGGTCCCCAGTTGATCATCCATTATCCCATAGGGTCTACCCCCCTTAGCCGCGGGAGACAGGCTTAAGCGGAGAGATCGGGGATTAGAGTGACAGCCCCCGGTTTGAGTGTTGTCGTGACAATCTGTGTGACAACAAACCCTAAATCAAAGAAGGAGTGTACAAAGAAGTTTTGGGATCGTCATCAAGAAAAGAAGGCCATGTTGAAGAGATCTATGAATCAAGGTCCTTACCATTAAAGACATCACCAAGAAGTCAACATTGATCTTCATCAAAGAATCCAAAGAGATCTCACTCTATGTGGGATCAAGGATCGCTCTTGAAGAAAACTACCTTCATCAAGGAGAAGTTTTCTAATTTGTATCATTATCAACATCAAGAAAACAGCAAAAAGAAAGGAGCATCCTATCAAATAACTATATGACCTTATCTAACTCTGTCAAAATGTCTTTTTGCAAGGAAAGCAACAAATTAGTTGGGGATTCAAACTATCTTGCAATGGAAGAAAATGACAGATCTAAATCTCATAGAAAATGAGGTCATGGATCATGTCAAAGGATCTAACACCAAACCAGGAGAAGAAGATGCTCAAGAACTTGCAAAGTATATGAAAGGGGAAATTAGGGCTCAAAGGATTCTCATTGAATCCATCAAGGATCCCCTCATTCGATATGTATCTAAACTCGAAACTTCAAAAGACATCTATAACAAACTCATAGAGTTGTATTCCGTAAGCACTGTTGGAGAAGTCATCTCATTAAGGTAAGAACCCTACAACCTAAAGATGTCTAGGGAAGATGGACTAACCTCATACTTTATGAGGATATCTAAGATCCGGGATCAACTACAAGATCTGGGAGAAGTCATGTCTCATAGTGAAATGACTACAGTTGTATTAAATGCACTACTGGAGAAGTGGGGTAACTTTACTTCAAGTATTTATGGGAAGAAAGACGTTACTCCATTCTAGGATCTATGGTCACTATGCAAGATTGAAGAATCTACACTAAAATTCAAATCTCATGTGGGATAAAGTAAGCAAAATCAAGCTTACGCTGCAATGACAAGAAGAAACGGACAATTTGGAAAGTTTGGTCCTCAAAAATAAAATAAAACATTGCTAAAATCCAATGCGATGGGTGTCAAGAATATGGACACTACAAAAGAGATTGTCCTAAGATCAAGAAGGACAATAACAAAAGAAGAAGAGAAGAAGCTCATATCATCAAAGAAGTGGAGGAAGTTGAAAAGAAGAAGTCCAAGATAGAGGAAGTAAGAGATCTCCACTATGACAAATATAGTCTTCCTCACCTAAGCTCTTTTCAAATTCCTAAGTCTTCTGTCGTAAGATATGGCTACCATAATTCACTAAAGGGGATGCATCAAGGCATCATAGAAGCATTGAAAGAAAGAGCTCGAGACATCATCATAGAGAAACATTTAAGATGGTTAGAATCTATGGACGTCAAGGATACATCTCTTGGCAATCTCATTGGAAATATAAGTGGCAAGGTCATCTAGTACAAGGTTCATCATACACCTGACAAAAAGAAACATTTGTTGATGGGGATACTTTAGCTCCTCAAGATTCTCTAATGGAATTTTCCTTGAAAGGTTCATCGATCATGAGGAGAAGCAAGTGTCTCATCAAGAACTATGGGCCCTAGATCAACTCCCAAGTGTGTGATGCAAGTGTGTATCCAGCTGAACAAGGTGGTCCAGGTGCATCATCATCATCAAACAAGTGGAACACAAGCGAGCAATGAATGGTACTGAAGGATCCCATGGCATCGTTATCTGCACGCTGCTATAGTGGAGACCCATGGCTCTCAATGCACACTATACAAATGCCAATATGACCCTATGGAGGGCTTACACCCTGTATAGGGAGACCAAACCCCAAGATGAAGACCCGCTTACAATCCTGTATAAGATCCAATACGTCTCCTGACCTTCCAATACAACAAATCATTAATGTAATTGAGCAAAAGGGCTTACAAATCATGGAACCAACTTGGCACTTCATAGTGGCACGCCCTTCCATAATGGGATTTAGAGTGTATAGGTGTCTCCAAGTTAAGGAGGTTAATCAAGGACCTTATTAGATGGTTTCAACCCCTAAGGGAATGACAAGTCCATGGTACATTTGTCATGTGGAAAGTGTCATGTGATATAATGATGGAACGAAGTGGGGCATCAGGGAAAGGCTCCAAGCCACATGCCATGGTACAAGGGTAACTATGATGAGGGAAGCCCACACTTGGTTGTGTAGATGTAGGAGGGAGCAATCGTGGTACATGAGTTACCCTGACCTTTGTTTTTCCACCTTTCTTCATCTACCTTCTGCCTCTTTATTGATTTTTCTTTTATAATTACTTCCAGCTCTAGGAAACGAGAGCATGATGTGAACAATATAGCTATGAATACCCTCCTTAAGGTTGGGCAGTTCATTACCCACCAAGAGTTGGGACAATCATGGGTTCCTCAATGATGCAGGGGCCCAAGGAACTAGGGTGATGGCTATAATGATTGGGGGTAGAGGTCATGTTGGCATTTACCCACGTCCTAAATTTGTATGTCCTAGCCATATTTTGCATTTTATGGTACATTTCTTGTTGAGAGTGGCCAATTTATGCTTTTTACTTTATTTTTAGCTGTATCAATCTTCAGGACATTACTCCAGGTCTGACCCAAAGTGTGGATAAGGGGAGGGGAGGCTAATTCCTTGTGGACCCAATGGAAAAATGTGGACCTAGATGGAAAATATGTGAAAAGGGGCTATAATGAGCATAGGGGGAGTGATGTATGTGATGTTGGGAAGCAGGACCACACATTGAAAATTAGGGTTTCCCATGTAGTGCCACTCCTAAAGCTAGTAGCCAATAGAGGAGATCCCATGGAACTAGAATACAAGGTTAGTCACTAAGTTGGACAAGGAAACAAGAGTACAAACCAAGCCCATTCTTTCCTCTGAATCCCCCCACCAATCCATTCCTGGAAGTGTTTGTCATAAGTAAGCAAAAATACCCAACTACATAATGAAAACCATGCCATCGGGGTTGGAAAGCCCACCTTCAAAGATACAATCATGACAGATGGGCGAGGGTGCATAATGGCTAGCTCAGGTGGCAGAGATGAAGGCACATCAACTTATCTGGTAGCTAGCTGCAAGGGGCTACTGGCTACCAATTGAGGACCATCTTGGAGAAACATTTCTCCTCTGGGTGTCATCCACAGGTGGTGGGCAACAAGAACAAAACTACAATCAAATCCCTTCCTTCTTCCAAGTCACCCAATAATCCATGCCCAAGATGCCCAAGGAAAACAAGCATAAGCACCTAATTGCACAATGAAAAACATACCTTTTGGGTTGGATTGCCCACCTTCAAACGTATGCTCTTAACAAATGGGCGAGGGATCAAATGGCACAATACATTGGCTACATTAGTGGTTGTTGGCCGCCAACTAAAGAGATTCCTAGGAGAAAAATTCTCCTATGGAGTCATCCACTTTTGGTGGGTAATAGGTAACCAGTACCACAAATCTATACTCAGAAAATATGCAATTTGGCCCCTCAAGAGTAATAAACTTGGCATCCACACTATTGTAAATTAATTCGCTCTTGCTCAAGGAGTGCAGCCCCTTCTTTGACAATTTCAATCTCAAGATGGATGCAACTCAATTTCTTTGCAATGATCACAATGGCTAGCTAGGGTAGATTTACAACCAACGAAACCAACAGCCACCACCTAGGGTGTGTATTTCAACACTGAAATCGGTAAACATAATGAGGGTTCCTCCCTCCCTTCTTAAGATACTAGAGCTCTCGAGATAATTAATGAAATATCAAATACCCAATCATATCCCAAATGAACTCTCATCCTCCTTTTTATATTTTTTTCCCTCCAAATACCATGGGCGAATACCATGGGTCACTCAAATACCATTGGTCACCTTATTAATAATAAAGTGACTTTGAGTTTTGTTACTGCTCAAACTTGCAGGGGTCCTAGGAGGGGATCCTATTGAGAAACTATTAGGTCAAGTGGCTACAATGGAGCAATAGCCCATTGTCACCTCAACTAAAGCTCCCTGTTTTTTACGAACTTTCACGGATGGGAGGACTCCCGTTTTGAAAGGAATCGCTAGGAAATATAGATCAATGATAAGATGTAAAGTGATTCAAAATGCCTATTCACAAGAGAGGCTCAAATGACAAGCTTACCTGCTTTTGAAGCAAGATGTGTGGCTCTCTAAGAAGGGCTAAGAGGATACCTTGATCTAGGGTTGAGAGGTCCCTCTTGACATAAGGTGCCCTGAACCAAGAAATCCTAGAAAGATAGGGTTTCTAAGCATTCCTTGTGAAATTGGAATTGCAAGGTTGCAAGACCACAAAGAAGCCATAATGGGCCCAAACGAGGTCAAGGTTTTAGCGTTGAACAACAAAGCAGTGGACTTGACCGAGTTGGGGTGGAGAAAAGGATCAAAGAAATTAGATTTTTCTTGAGATTCGAATGCAATGACCTCAATGAAGGCACTAACCCAAGGAACCCTAGGGACAAAAGCAGTTTTTCAGCTAGGGCTTGCAATATATTGAGATTCCACCATCGAGTTAGTCTCAAATTTGGAGGACCTGTCAAGAAGACCACAACGCAGTTTTTGACCAATTTTAAAGTATTTTAGATGGCTAGAAAGAATTTCATGGGATGCCCTAGGAGGCCTACTAGGGTTAAGCATTAGAAAAGGAGAAGAGGTGAAAAAGAATTTTCTTTTATTGATCACCTAGGACTAGACCAGTGCCTAACCTATTGGGAGAATGGAGTCTAATGACACCAATGTTTAGAGATTGTGAAAATTTCTAAAGCTACACATCAGAAATCCTACTGCAATCACTGGTTTATCATCTCGTACTTGTTTTTACATTTAACAAGTTATTTAATTATTTAAATAGTGAAGAAAACACTATTGCAGACTACACATACATACAGATCATGAACTGAAAATAGAACGAGACGAATACACAAGGGACATCATTATTTTTGGACAAATGTCCCCAGAAAAACCCAATGTGGGAAAACTGGTGCAGTAGCTCTAAGGGTTTTCTATTATTAAGCAGTAGTTCTGAATACAACTCTCGATCCCCTCTCGATTATCCAATTAAAAAGATAAAAATATACTGGCAGAAACCTAAGTGATATTACCTCACTTCACCCGACAAAATCTCTCCATTCCAACAACTAGACTGGTTGTCCCCGACTATAACTGTGTTTCCCCTTCGCAGTAGCTACGTGGGCCTGGGTGGAGCACACTGGAACACTGCATTAGCACTGCGTTGCCTCCTCTGCCTCCTGGAGCTCTGACATCAGCCTTCTTGACTGATCCTGCTGCTCCCCGGCTGAATTCAGATTTCTACTGGAGGGTGGCTCTACCCCAACGTTGGAAATGTGTGGGCGCTTCCTGGCCCAACATCAGTCTCCCTGGGTTTGAGATGCCTCCTCTGGCATCTCTCTACCTCTCTCTGTTGTGTATTCAAGGTCTTGGAGAAGATCCTCCAACCTCAATTATCCTTGCCCCTTTGCTACAACAGATCACTTGTTCGATTTTCTCAGCAAAGCACCCTCCAAAAAAATCGAACTGACTAATCTCTCAAGTGTATCTCCAACTGACCCTCAAGCCTCCTCTTATACTTTTCCTGTTGATGAATCAATGGCCAAGATTAAGTCCCTAATCAACGGATAAGATTAAAACACACTTGATCCTTGTCACTTAGAAGTTTCTTACCCATATTCTTATTAATACACATTAATATTTTTATTTTCCTAAGTTTAGACTAAGGAACCCATTAAAAATATTAATTATTTTAATATCTCCTCATCTGGGTGGAATTTCTCCAAAATATTTATGGGTTCTGGAAATCTCATGTATTCTAGCCCCTCGACAAAATTTCAAAGCTAGAGCACATCCAATGCTACCCAAAATCAACACTCCCTCTTAGTAAGGAATGTGCTCTAGTAACACTTCTCAATAGAAGTACTACACTGATCCACTACATTGGTCCTTTGTGTTGCTGATGCTTGGCCTGATGCCCTTCATCCACTGTGTTGTTGCTTCTTGTACTGATGCCCATGACTCTGCCATTGTCACCGCCACATCTATACTGCAACTCCCTCTCAAAATGTTGCATCATGTTGCCCATAACAATGCCACTGCTAATTGTTGCACTGCAACTCAGTTGTTGAGAATTAAGCAACTGAATCTTCACCCAAAAACTAGCATGTTGGTCAGTATGGATGCCACGTGATGCTGAAGCTACCTCTGCTTCTAAATTGTGTTGACCTTCTGTTGCTACCGCGTTGCTACAAACTGCTCTGTGCCTCTTGTACTGCTACAACATCCACTGCGCTGCCTCAGACTTTGGCACTCTAGCTCCACCACTGTTGCTCCATCACACCTCGCACCAACCGACACTCGTGATTTTGCTATTGTCGTTAAGGGCTCCCGTAGACATATGTGGTCCAAGAGTTTGGGCACCTCAAGGATCCTGCCCGGCATGTAGTCCTCTCAACTACAACTTGATGCCGTCCCACCTCTTCTCCAGAGGTGCATGAGCACTCATGGCACAATCGTCATCCTCCCCTTCCCTATCAGCTTTTGCTAGAGCAGCCTTCGATTCAAAAGCTTCCTCCTTGCCCTTCTTTTAGGCGCACTGAGTGGCATAATGTCCAAGTTCCTCACACTTAAAGCATCTGATCTTGGAAATATCCTTCTTCTTTCGCTTTTGCTACCCTTGTTGTCCCGATGATGCGAAAGCTGCATCTTCCTCCTTCTCCTTCTTGACTCAGGCTCCTTTGTTGCTATCCCTTCCTTGGTCAACCTCCTGATCTCTTCTTGTCGAAGAGCTGCCCACATCTCCTCCCAACTGGGGAGAGTCGCAAAATAATAGATATAATCAGTTGAAGGGCCATTGAAGAGGCCTAATGGAGTCCAATGTGTGCTAAGATGAATAAATGAGCTTAATATCCAAGAAAACAACTTGTAGTATCCCCAAGTGGCTATGGGGGCACAAAACATCCTCATGAGTCTCCAAATGGATCGAACAAGCCTATATCCCATCTGTAAGGGCTAGAAGAATGGTGCAATCCCTCCTATTGTGTCCCAGGGTGAGACACATCCTCATTTGGGCCCTGGATCAGCTACCAAGTGTGTCGTGCAAGAGTGGAGTCAGTTGGGAAAGGTGGTCCAAGTGCATCATCATCGTCCAAAAGGTGGAACACGAGCAAGCAATAGGTGGAACTGAAGGTTTCTATGAAGTGGAAATTTGCTTTGAGCTATAGTGGAGAACCATCACTCTCAACACTTACCCTACAAACACCAATATGTCCCTTTGGAGGGCTTGGACCTCGTATAGGGAGACCAAACCCAAGAAGAACACCCACTTGCAATCCTATATAAGATCCAATGCATCCCCTCACATTCCAATACAATAGATCATTAGTGCAATCAAGTAAATAAGCTTACAAATCATGGAACCAGGTGAACACTTCATGGTGGCATGCCCTTCCAGAGTGGCCTCTAGAACGTGTAAGTGTCTCCAAGTTCAAGAAAAAGGTTAACCTAGGATACTATTAGATGGTCTCAGCCTCCAAGGGGGTGACATGTTCATGGTACATCCATCAAATGGCAGGTGGCATGTGGTATAATGGTGGAACAAAATGGGACATCAGGGGAAGGCTCCAAGCCACATGCCATAATACAAGGGTAGCCATAATAAGCGAAACCCACACTTGGGTGTATGAATGTAGGAGGGAGCAATCGTGGAATATGAATCACCCTGACCTTTGTTTTTCTGCCCTTTTTCATAAGCCTTTTGTCATTTATTGCTTTTTCTTTTGTAACTGCTCAGGGCTCCAAGGGATGAGAGCATGCCATGTAGGATGTAGCAACGAATACCCGCTTTAAGGTGGGGCAGTTCATCGCCCACCAGGGGTTGGGACAATCATGGATTCCTAAATGATGTATGAGGCCAATTTGAGGGGACCTAGGAAGCAGGGTGATGGCCATGATGAAAAGGGTAGAGCTTGTGTTGGTTTTTGCCCACGTGCTAAATTTGTGTTTCCCGACCATATTTTTCATTTTATGGTAGAATTCCTATTGAGAGTGGCCAAATTATGCTGCTTGTTTTCTTTTAGCCACATCAACCTCTGGGGCATCATTCGAGGCCTAACCCAAAGTATGGATAAATGGGAAGGTAGGTTAACTCCTTGTGGAACCAATGGAGAAATGTGGACCTGGATGGGAAATATGGTGAATAGGGCTATAATGAGTAGAGGGAAGTGATGTATATAGTGTCAAGAAGCGGGAACACACAACCAAAATTGGGGTTTACCCCGTAGTGCCATCCCTAAAGCTAATAGCTAATAAAGGAGATCCCATGGGACTAGGATACAAGGCTAACCATCAGATTGGACATAGGAGACAAGAGTACAAACCAAGCCCACTCTTTTCCCCAAATTCCCCCACCAATCCATGCCCAAGAGTGTCCATGATAAATAAACAAACATACCCAACTACGCGATGAAAAGCCATACCTTCAGGGTTGGAAAGCCCACCTTCAAACATACAATCATGACAGATGGGCGAGGGAGCATATGGCTAGCTCAGGTGGCAAAGAGAGTGGCACATTGAGCTATCTAGTAGTTGCAAGGGGCATATGGCTAGCTCAGGTGGTGAAAAGAGTGGCACATTGAGCTATCTGGCAGTTGCAAGGGGTTGTTGGCTACCAACTAAGGACTATATAGGAGAAAAATTTTCTCTTATGGATACTACCCACGGATGTTGGGTAACAAGTGTTATTTCTTAATTAAATCAAAGTCACTTAATAGTCCTCTTTTAATTTAACTATTCACTATCACTTTTAAGATGACAGTGAATAATTTAACTAATTATTTCCATTAATTTAACTATTCACTATCACTTTTGAGATGACATTAAATAATTAAATTAATTATTTCCGGTCACCTGATCTTGAAAAAGGGACATTACAATCGAATTGATAACTCATTTCATACATATTACTCAATTTATTACTTCTCAGATATACTTTATTTGGAAGGTTTAAAATAGAATTTTGATTGATCTGATGGAGACTAGAATTATAAAGATACACAATATCATATGATTTCATTGCACTTTTCATTTGAAATATAAACAGATACCAGTAATATATGTTTTATTTTTCTTGTTTGTTTTATTTTTCTTGTTTACCTTTCTTTCTTCGTTCTTTATCATTATCGTCTATCAATTATGTTATGTACGTTACTTGTTAGTTATTTGCAACAGTGTTGAAAATATCGATATCGACAAAATATCGGTGAGCGCCCTGAAAACATCTTATTGGGAATATTGGCAAAATATCAGAAAATATCGGTAAACATAAAAAATGCATAATATATTTAGATTTTTCAAATTTCTAAACATATAAAGCAATAACAACATCAAATAAACACATTGGCACATAAATATGAAGAAAGCATTGATATATATGATGCAGTGGATGTAAAGTAAAAATGATACATCAAAGGCAATACCAAATCCTGTTGATCCCTACTAATTGTCCAATCAAGGACTCAAAAGTGGAGAACCAATACAAAATAACATCACATATATAAAAGTATCTCATAATCATGAGTTACATGTAGCAAAACAAATAAAAGTAGCAGCTAGTTATCTGAGATTAGTGCCCTCTCCCCCTTTAACAAGAAAACATGATGGGTTGTTTGCCAAACCTGCCCCTAGCAGTAGAAGGCCTTGACCCTGCACCTAATGTCAAAAAATGGTTGTTGGGTGTGGAGTTGTGCTCTCCTATATCTATAGCAAATGGTGTTGACGTTGATGCTCCCATAGTATCCGCCTCCTCCTCCTCCCCCTCTTCCTCCTCCTCCTGCTCATGTTGCTACTCCCTCGAGTCCTCCTCCTCTTGTTGCCCCTATTCTAATGGTTCCTCTAACCATACAAGTGACTCCTCCAAGACGAGCACCTCAAACTCCACGCTTTACTGAGACAATACATCAATATTGTCTAAGGAAATGGCATCTAGATCCATTGATGTTTCTATTTGCTTCACTCCAAGTTGGAGATTGTAATGCACATACACTAAATCATTGAGGCATGAGAACTCCAACCTATAAGAGTATCAAAAAAACTAATGAGTCTTGACTCTTGACACTCGAGGGTCATAAATTAAAATTACGATAAATGTAATTGCTCAACTGAAGGTTGAAGCTCAAAGTTAAACCTATTGCACTTTTTTTAGTGTATTTTCTCAAATACACTCCAATTGCGCTCACACACTTAAGAGCTACATGTTTGACTCAGGATTCTTATGGCCAATTTCTGCAAATTTGGTGCCCATGCACCATAGCTTTGCCATCAAATATCTACAACAAAATAAAGAAATAAAAAATGTTAAAAACTTAAACATAATTAACCTTTAAAATAAAACATAATTGAATTCTAAAAATATAGAATTATAAATAAGTAAATTCTAATGAATCATGACTTGTCATATATGTGGCATGAAGAGGGTGCTTTCCCTAATAGCATCATCAAAGATAAATAGGCCAACACAATCCCAATAAATTGTATCTCGCAATTGATTTTTCTACAAAGCTCAGGATCAGGTACCATCGTATGAATATAGGAAGGGAGCCCTTCCATCACCTCGTCATCAAAATCAAAGTTGCATTTGTATGAAAATGCAAGGTTGAGGAAGAATGTTGTTGCATGAATGGGTCAATGAAGCATCTTGTTCACACACTATCAATCGCATCCATAACATCATCTGCCTATTAAGCCTAGCAAAACCCTTTTCTGCAGAATAAGCACGAATGGCCTCCTTGGCCCTATCCATGTCCTCATACAAATAAGCCATTGCAAGCTTCTCCACATCTACCAATGAACCTTTACTATAGGTTCACTCACTGAGCACACTTATTCAACTCCCTGCCAAAACGTGTCAGTGTACACCATTTTTGCAATGGCTCTCACATCTTGTCTCTTGTCGTATCTACAATCAAGCCACTCATCAGAAATGAACATTTGCTTCAAGTCAAACTGGCATCGAAGCAAAGATTGAAGAGTAATAAGGTTGGTGGCAAAACGTGTGATTGCAGGATACCACAACTCCTTGTTTCTAGTGTATCTCCTCATGAGGCTAAGAACAAAAGCATGGTTATATATAAACTTGGTGATGCTCCTAGCCATATTAAGCACCTCCTTGATCAAGGAGAGTTTCCCCATATCCTCAAGCAACAAATCAATATAATGTGCTGCACATGTGGAGTCCAAAAAAATATGCGGTTCCTCTCCATCACTACCAGCCGAAACATAATTAGCTGCATTATTTGTTATGACTTACACCATAACCCGCACACCAATCTCTTGGATGAACCCATCTAACAACTTACATATCAATGTTACATCTTTTATCTATGTTAATGCATCCACTGATTTAATAAACATGGTACCTTTAGGAAAAATGCACCAAGAAATTTAGAAGGGTTCTACCCTTCCTATTTGTTCAACCATTAGACATCACTATGCATCTAGACACCTCCCACGTTTGTTTCAACTCTGCCAATCTAGAGTTGATGTCTTGCTTTTCTGCTTGAAGGATTGGCCCCCGCAACACCTCATATGTAGCACTTTTGTACCTGGGCCCACAATAGCAATAGCATCACACATTGGCTTCCAAAATGGATTGGTTTTGCTGATGCTAAGAGATCAGCTGCTCCAGAAAAGACACCTCCCCATAACTCTATCTGCTTCTTGCTTCTTTTTTTTAACAACTGCTTTTATGGAAGGTTTTGCGCCATGTCCGGTTCGTGGAACAAAAAAGGATGACCTCCCATTCACAATAACATTAGCACTAGCAAGGGACGCTATGGAGCCCCTCCCACTACCCTCAACCTCAAAATCAAAGGAAGATACCCCAAAAGATTTACCTGCACATTCAACCTTGTTTTTTTCCTCTTCTTTCTTTTTGTTTGTTTCCTCAATTGCTTGAAAAGCTTCATGTATAAGCTCCGCACTAGATTCCTTACAAAGCCCAACTTCATGTCTAGGGAGTCTAGCCAAATGGTATTTCAATTGCGTAACCCCTCCTGTCATCTTGTCCCCACACAATGTGCATGTTAGATATGCCCGATTTTGTAATGTCCCAATTGAAATAAATTTGGAACAAACCATTCAAATCAAATTATCAAACACCTAACAGGAAATTTCCATGAAAAAACCCAAACACCAAAAATTTGACTAACGCCATGAACCCACAAATTGCATGAAAATCTCATTAAAAATCACAACACGAGGAACAATGACAAATGCAGCAACCAAAATCCAATTTTATTATATATAGATGTATGCTAATACAATAGCTGGGAATGACCCTTCGATCTCCAAATTGAGACAGAAAAACAATCACTACACCTATGGATTCTGAATGAATCCACCAAGGGAGATGGGTGCTCGCCCAAACTCTCTAATTCACATGAGGCTTTTCGTTCTGGGGCTACTAATGGAGTAGAGAACTAGGTTCTCAACCTCTCATACAAAAAACAATATCAACTCCAAGATGTCTCCAAATGATCTCCTCCCCTTTTATAGATCTGATGGATAGATCTCCAAACCTCTGGAAGCATCTTATTTTATTATTTTATTATTGTTCTAGAATCTCCTCCAACGACTTTATCTTAAGTGACCTTTAATTTTATTTTATTTTACTTAAATCACTTTTGGCCCTTTTTCTCCAATTAATTATTTTCCTTAATTAAATGACTAATTAAAGTCATTTTTAACTAAGGAAATGGAAAATCGCCCACCATACTTTCTTCGGCCACTAGAAGTCTCTTCTCAACATCCCATCCTATAGATCTTCTTGTCTGGTTCCAACAAGCTATTACATTGAGGTGTTCCGTCAATTAATCTCCCCGGAATGCCACCTCGAGCATAATTGATTAAGTTATGCCCAATAATAACGTTGATTTTTGAGGTTGTCGAAATGCGACGAAATGAAAGGCAAACTATGCGGATGATGGAATATGCCAAGCGAATGCCATCAAATCCCATAAAAACTCCTCAAAACTCCATCGAGACCCTTGATGACATAAACCTGCTACATTGACATGGCCATCTCCTCCCCTGGAAATCCACCCTAGTTGTACTATGAAGAAGATTAAAAATGGGGGCATGACAAATTTGTCCCACCATCAGGTTCCAAATACTCCTAAAATGGGTCCAAGGGCTTTGCCATATTTGTAGTGGATTAATTCAAACCTAAGTTGCACGAAACGGGGAGACGGGTACGAGTTTCCAAAACGGGAAGCGATACGAAACGCAACCTCCCCAAATTTTGGAAACGGGGAAACGCGAATATATATATATATATATATGTGGTG
>APFE030465125.1:62039-77058 GCA_000404065.3 Pinus taeda | reverse complement strand
TCTCCTCCTACATAGTCGAACAACCTTAGTGCTCTTGATTAAATACACGTTTCATACCCTAGTACCCTACATGATCTTGATTATTGGGAGTTTCCCCTGCATAGAGGGCTTGGTTCTCTTGATTAAATACAAGTTCGATACCCTAGTACATGATAAAATCCAATGGAAACATTGCAATCCCTCCAATCCTGAAATCCTGAAAAACAAATAAGTATGCTGGATTTTGAGTGAGATCTAAAATTCTACTTTCTCCATATGAAATCCAATGAGGGCGAAACCACTCTTAAACATCCTGAGTCATTTCATGGTAATGTTAAAAATTTAAGTAAAAGTGATATTCTCCTTTATTTTTCATTTTCTCCTTTATTTTTCATTTTCATCCTTTTACTTTAAGAATTTAACATTACCATGAACTGCATATCCCTCAAACTTCCTAATGAACTGCATATCAACACTAGGGCAAAAATTCACTTTTATAACTTAGACACGCATCTAGAAGCAACAAGAAGTCACTAACATACCCTAAAAGTAAATTAAAAAAAAAATAAAAAAAACACAAGTTAATGAGGAAACGTGGGTCATACAACCCTGAAACGGGTTTCCGGCCGTACTGGCCACATTTCCATTTTGGGAAACGTGGCAGTACGGCCGGAAACGCGTTTCACGGCCGTACCAAACGCGTTTCCGCGTTTCGTACCCGTTTCCGTACGGAAACGGACCTCTATACCACGTTTCCTGCAACATAGATTCAAACCTAGGGCACAAAAAAAAATGGCATTAAACCCCCATACACAAAAAATTACAACCACCTAATTTTAAAAATTGTTTTTTTACCACATTACTTGCAATGAAAAATGGCAATAAGAGGGTGCATAAGAATGTTAAAAAAGAAAAATGAAGCTTGTTGTCCAAATATGGAGAAAACCTTTGCATTGGCTCATGGGCATGAAAATCATAGAAAATGGAAAAAAAACAAAGAAGCAAAATGTTGGTAGGCAAAGAGGCAAGAAAGCATAAACCTAAATCTATGAAAAAAACCTTTAACATAGGGGATTTTAAGAACATACTTGTTAATGGAAGAAATGAAGTTTGTCTCACTGTTCTTGAATCTTTGATCCACAAAAAAAAAATTGGTTGGTGATGATAATGGTTGTTTGACCCTCAATCCCTCCTTGAAAACCACCACAAAGCTCTTCCCCTTCCTTCTCCAAGACCAACAAAGCAACATGACAAAAAAACAACAAAAAACACTTTTGTAGCTCGAACCTTGTGCGTCCGATGATTTTTTCAATCGTCTCACGACTTTTTGGCAATATATCAACGATATTTTCGAAATGGAAAATATCACGATATTTTCTTGGTGATATATAGTTTTGGTGAAAATATCGCGATATTTTCAAATATCACCGATATGTCGGTAGTATTATCAACATTGATTTGCAACACTAATTAATCTTGATTACATATTTGAAATTTACAAAGTCATTGATGATTCATTTTTATATGAGTTTCACTTATTTTAAGTGTCACCATTTATTATTTTAAAAAATTTCTATCTATAATCTATCCAATTTTAAAAGTTGTCATACAAAAACATTCACAAAACTACAAGGAATATCCTTTGTGGTTAGGGAAGGTCAATCCTTTAACTTAAAAGGAGAGGATCATTGATCCTCATTGAGTTCCTATAGAATTGTTTGTATCACCAAAACAAACAAGGGAATAAGTTATAACACATGGGGTATATTTATAGAAAACCAAAATCTAAAACTTTTACCAGATGTACCTTGGGATGTCTACTCAATCTTCTCCAAATTCATGTTTTGAAAAATCATATAAAAACAATTACAATGAAAACTCCAAGATGACTGACTTGAAACAGATTTCAAGACCAATCACAATTCTTATCTTCCACTACATAGATCTCAAATCCTCTCTTCCACAGTGTATATCTCTAAACATACTATTTCTAATGGGAAAATTTACGATGATAACAAGAAATTTCAGCACATGCACACATAAAATTTAAACATATAAGTAAACACCCAAAATTTCTCCAAAAATTGCATCAAGCTGAGACATTTTATTATAATGCAATAGCAGTACAATGAGAGTATGGTGTGAATGCACCTGCGCTTGCCAAAGGCAAGCTAGAAAATTCCCAGTTGATAAAATGAGATGCCTGGATGATGGAATGTGCTCCCTCTTCTATGCCCTGGAAGAATTGCACTATCGGCTGATATGAAATTGTTGTTTGACCCTTTTCCCATAGTTAGAAAATTATGAGAAATTAATCTCGGTCTCCCCTCAAATAACCCACCAAAACCCAGAAAGGGTTTGGCCTAGTTATGACGTCCGAAATTGACCCCAATTTCTATGTGCTCCTACACCGACTAGGTAATTCGTCCCTCCTAGAAATGGCACTATTCAACACCTCCAAAATGATGCTACATGCTGGTGAATTATCCCTCCAAATTGCTCCCCTAACCCTGGCTCAATCCAGCCCTAGATGGACACTCACTTAGCTCCCACGTGTAGCCCAGAAGTACCTCCTGCGCAGGCCCATGCGGTCCCTGGAATGGTCTCTATGCTATACCAAGGCTCCACAAAATTTGTTCGTGTTATCACCCTAAATCTTCAACAATAAGAAGTCCAATGCTTCCCCGGTAGACTCAATAAGTTTGTTTCTCCCCCACTAGCTCCCCCAGGAAGTGCATGTTCCTCTCCCACGCCCAGACTATTGAAGAAAGACCCACAAAATGCTTGATGCAACGATGGAATTGGCTCATAAATGGTATCGATCTCCCTCCTTGGGTTAGCACTCGAAGTCCACCGAAGGAAAGGGGTGAGAAACTCACTTGAAAATCTCATGTGTTGAGCAACACTGCAGAGTTGCTTAATAGCTTAAGCGTGTTAGGTAAGTGAGTTTGTCAAAGTGTCAAAAAGTCCCCAAATGATGTATGCTTCTCCTATTTATCCTTGAACTCCCTTCTCTCCATGTGGGTCCCATGCATCGACCCTCTTGAGCCTCTCCCTCCAAAAGTGTGAGTTTGTCCAAGGGAGCGCATTTCCTCTTTAAGTGGGCCCGACAACCCACTTAGTATTCGATTTGCCTTATTTCCCCTCTATTGGGCCCTTCCTTAGCCAAAATTTGAGAGTGGAGTCCTCCAACCCACTTTTCCAAAGTTAACAACCCAAAATATCAAAATGGAGCAAAATTGTATTTTCACTTAGCAAGATTTGCTAAGTGGGGATATCACGCTAAAAGTATAGAGAACCAAATCTGAAATTTTAACCAGATGTTCCTCATGATCTCTCCTCAATATGCTCAAAATTTCACCATATGAAGCGTCCTGAAAAAAAAGGTATAGCGAAAATGCTAAGATGACTTGTTTGAAACAACAAAACCCTAGTATCATAGCTCTGATATCAAATGTTACAAACCTTGCACATTAGAAATCATAAAAAACCAATAATTTCAGTCCACTTCAAAAGGGGGAGCTCCTTTTATAATGAATACAATGTATAATACATGATTTCATGATCCTAAGACTAGGTCTCCTTAGTGTGTGTGTGTGTGTGTGTGTATATATATATATAAAGAGAGAGAGGGGTACAATTATAATAAAATGGTATAATGAAACATTTTAGTCAACAAGAAAATATAATGACAGATTAACAACTCAATATCTAGGGCTTAATAAGGGGTTTCTAGGTTAGTATGGGGGCTTATATAGGTCTTAACACTATCTAAGGATACTGCAACAAAGCCAAGGCCACATACAGACTCAATATGCACGAAACCATGTAGTAAGACATAGGCACACCCACACACAAGCTAGACTAACCCATACACTGATGGTCACGCCTCGCCTACATAAGGGGCTCTTCTAAAACCATGAGTCCCAAGTAATCCCATCCAAGGTCCTCCAATCCATTGAGGACAAAAGGAACCAGAGACATACACAAAGAGATCAGCCATAGCTGACCAAACACAAGGTCTAGGATACTTAATACAAATCCTGACATCGTTGTTACAAGGCTTTAACTTGTGACTTTGGGCTTACAAAGGTGTTGAATGCACTAAAAGAAATTATATGTGTACCCCTATTGACATGAGGGGTAACAAGGCACATGATCCTTCACCCCACCACATTTTGTTCAAGAGAGGGGCAATGTCAATATTTTTCCACTTGGCAATTTGAAACTTATCTTATTGTTCAAGTGGTCTTGACAAATTATCATCAACTTCGGTTAGCTTGGTCTCCTTTCTATCAAACTTGTGTGCAGGGAATCCCTTGATCTATCTCTAATCAATGCAATCCCTAGACCCTTCACTTTCTTTCTCCTTATTCACCTTTAAAACATGTCTCTAATACCAAGTCAAAAAACCACACAATTATGTACATAAAAATGCAAGACACAATAAAATTGATGTCAATACATTAAGGAAGACAATGCCTTATACCATTAAGGAATTCAATGCCTTGTACCAAAATCCCTTAGAACCTCTTCATCTAACAAAACATGGCTTTGACCTATTAATGACTTAACATTAATTAGGCATGCAACTTAAATACCTTAAGTCACTTTATTACAATGTTCTATATATATATATATATATATAATAGTATATATATACACACACACACACCCCACACACACCATATATATTATACCTAAACTATAAATCACATAAAGACATAGCTTACATGAAAGGTCACCTTGAGGCCTATAAATACCAAGGCCACTCATCATTGTAAATCATGTCATTCATCCTATCGTATTCATTTCCTATATATATATATATTCTGCTCAATATGGATTTTTGTATATTGTCCTTCATATGTTGGAAATTTCTACAGTAAACATGTTAACATTAAGAAAGCTCAATTGTTTGACTGAATATGATATAATTGATCATGCAAGTAACATATACTAGAACACCAAGCAATAAATAAACAGTTGCAATTGGATTAAGTGGATTCAACAGTGGCTGCATATCTTTTGGATAAAGCAAAACAATAATTTCCTTAGAGTAAGACCAGAGTGAAGTAGAAATTTTAACCAGAAATGTTATGACTATTAGTAATAAACAATGTTTTGGTTTAGACATGCAGGTTCTCAAAATTATAGTTATGACCTATTATGTAGTTGATGAATGGCCTCGGGGACACTTTATACAATCAAGAGAAGACAAGCCACACAAATCTCTAACTTGCTGCTTTAAGTTCCTTCTTTCAAATCCAAGAGAGTTCATTTTCCATTCTTATTTTAGACACACTTATAAATTTCACAAATAACTACACGGAACTAACAAACAGGTGGTCTGACTTACTTCGATGCAGATTAAGAAATCCTGTAAGCCAGTCTGAAATTTTTGCCCATTTGGTAGTGCACCTGCGAAAAAATTTGATGAGCAAATGATTGCAATGGCTACTCCCTGCCACCATGTTGCAAATACAATTGCTTTGAAGCTAATAAACTTTGCCAATGGTCTGATCGATTGAAGTTCCTCATGTGTAACAGCATAAAACTGCACTAGACAGTACAATGCCCACATCTGGCTGAAGTTCAGCACAATTGTAATATACGGATATCTATAAAATCATAGAAAGCTCGATCAGAAATGACATCCAAAACTAGAAAAATAATTTACTTGCAATCTATGTCTCCAAGATACTTTAAATTGTACAACAGATAATAATAATAATACATAAACGTGTGCAAGGCATTCAGATTTCCGTTATTTACAGTTGTTCTTATGTTGAAGGAACAATCTGTATATATGACCTAATATTTTTTTTTACAGTTCACTTGATTTGCTTGCATGTCACTATGGGGCTAGCTACCCAAAGAATTTTACATCCAATAAAAAGGAGGCATAGCCCTTGGTAACACTGAAGAAGCACCCTGATTAACTACTTTCCTCCTTTTTCTTTTCCCGAACTTAAAAGGTACAACAGTGCATTCCAAATTGATCAGAGACAAAAAGGAAATAGGTAAGATACTGCAATTAAGGGTTACACCAAGAAGCATACAAAAGGAGTCCTTGATTCTTAACAGAAGCACAATCCAAGGAATGTCATAGGAATTCTATAAAGCACTTATTCTTAATACAAGATGTATGGAGTGTAGTGGGAAGAAGAAGCACATGTCCAAGAACCTGGGTATATCTTACCGGGAAAATAGGGAAACTTCAATCAAAATTCTCGACATTTAATAATGATTCTACCACTAATGTCAATCGAACTTGGATTGATAACACATGGAATCTGCAAGTCAGAGAAAACTCACGATACTGGTTGTTTGCAAACATAGTAAGGCTTTTTGGAATGGCGTACAGATTAGGTTCACCAATTCTCATATTTTGTCGAAATTTGAATGCAGCTTTAGAAAAACATTTTGGTTATGAGCATTTCATGTTTACTACTGGCCTCAGATATGATCAGTTCTTATTAACATTAGCTGTATCATATGAAAAATCTTGCTGATTTGTTCTTTTCATTGGGACCTCACTTCCTCTGTCTGTCATGGCTTGTAGGTGAATTCTTTACTGCATGATTGAGGGTATTTCCACACTTTTAACATACATTTCTGCATTTCTTTGGTCATTTTCTATAGAGCAGATACCCTAACCATTCCATGTTTGGCTATCAATACTGGACGTATAGTTGTGTTCCATTGACCTGTTTTTGGCCACTAGTGGACATCTATAGTTTTTTTCTTTATCGCCCCTTGATG
Source organism: Pinus taeda (assembly GCA_000404065.3). Taxonomy (NCBI): domain Eukaryota; kingdom Viridiplantae; phylum Streptophyta; class Pinopsida; order Pinales; family Pinaceae; genus Pinus; species Pinus taeda. The sequence continues at coordinate 70,314 of APFE030465125.1, read as the reverse complement.
CAAATGGTATTTCAAGAGTCCTCCTTCAGGATGTGGATCCCCAAGGAAAATCGTATCCAGCAAACCAATGAAATATAAGCTAGTGACAAACATGAAGGAAAAAATAACTGGTATTGGAAAAATATATGAATTCTAACTTGAGACAATCAAATTCCAGAATATAGGAACAAACTCCTGAAATAAAGAAATGCACCTCAAAATACATAGCAAATTGAAGCGATGTCAACATGTTGAGAAGTGGATTTTATTTTAAACCAAGAAACTCAAAGGAATCCAATATCCAGAATTACCAAACTTCATCAAGCATGGAAAGAACAATGCATATGAATATAAATCAAGAACCAATATTTCACATACCCATAGTACCATTTGAATTCTCCATCACCATAAATGCCGCAGAGTTGCAACACCAATGCTAAAAAGGCACAAAACGCTTTGAGAATCATCTGAGCAAACGAAGGAACAATTTAACAGTCATCTAAGATAAGATTTCAGACCATCAATCCTTCATCATATGAATAAAATGAGTACAGAGAGAGGTAAAGATTGATGCTTACATATTGTACAATACCAAACCTTGAAACTCTGTAGAATTCCTGACCAAGGTCCCATGGCCGAATGATCAAATTTAAAGGAAATGGGTGCCCAACAACTTTCTTTTTATTTTGATTCAACAATGGTGCATTAAGCTCCTTACTTGATTGGCTCTCGAGATATTCTATAGTTCCATCTTCTCCACCTGAGGAAAAAATAATATGAAAACCATTTCTTTAATTACAAATAACATTACCACACGGTTCTATGCTTCGTTAAATGTTTGCTTCGTAGCTCAAAACATAAAACAAACAAAAAAAATTCTTCTGTTCATTTCTTTAAACATCATAATTAAACAACTCTAAAACTCCAATCCAAGTTGATTTACATTGCAGTCACGTAATCGACAGAACAAGATAAATCAACATCTTTTAGAAATGCCTGTAGTCTGTAGACTACATTAACTACTTCAAAGTTAGATTTGTTCCTGCTATCCAATTCAGTATTAGGAAAACCCATATTATGCACTAAAATAAAAGATTGTTGGAAATAATATTGAGAGGGGGGGGTGAGGGTGAATCAATATTAGCAACTTAACAATATTTCATTTCCATAAACAGATTTGTATATGCAACTTTTGTTAATGCAACTTGCGTATACACAACTGTGTTTAGAGCAACCAGCGTATACCTTGTAAACTTATTATTTAGTCAGTTGATCCTTAATTTGTGTATCAGAACCACATAAGCAGTAACAGGTATAGTAAAAATAGAGCAGACAATCACACACAAGAACACAAGATATAAGGTGGAAACCCAATGTGGGTGAAAACCACCTACTGCAATTTGTCTCTATCTTATTTTAATAAGAAACTTCTTTTTACACTATTTTTGTACTGGCGCAGTCTTATACCAGCACATAGGCTTCTACCTGCAGCAGGCTACAACCTTCTCTCGTTCTCCAGCTTCTCCTGGAAGGGAGCTACAACCCCCTTAGCTCTTGTACTAGCTGATGTACTAGTACATAGGTGCTGACCTACAGAAGGCTACAACCTTCTCTTTTCTTCCAGCGACCACGTTTCATAAATTTTCAGACTGGATCTATCAATAACATCAATCAAACATCAAATATATCAGCATCAATCAATCTCCTTTGCACCAACCAAAACTGAATCAAACAATCACTTTTCTTAAAGTTGTAACCAAAACACAGTAACAGTAACCAGAACCCAATGCAAAACCTAGAACACTGCAACAGCAAACAAAAGTAGCTAAAACATATTTTATGACACGTACGCTACTTCAATGTGTCGAACCTGCGTTCATACGCTATTATCTGAAGGCAGACCTGCGTATACGTTGTTTTGAAATGCCGAACCAGCATGTATACGCGCCTTTTTGCTATACTGAACCTGTGTACAGATCTGTAAAAGATGATTTAACCTTTACAACTATTCAGGCATCAGTTATACCCAGATCATCAGATTTACGGATTACGACATGCGCCAATAAAAGATCAAAACCACACAAAGATACTTCTCTTCAAGCCTAAACATTTTGACCCATCAATAGAACTTTTTCCTTCTTCAAGCGCTCAGGTTCCTCCTTGATTTAGATCCAGCATAACCCAATGACCAGTAGTCTAGATCTTGCTCTTCATTAGATATTCAATTCTTGAATCCCTTTGCCTAATGATCTCCTTCTCCTTTTATAGTCTTAGGCCTTAATACCATGGTCCAAAACCACTTAGAAGTAATACCTAGGACCAAATACCTGGGGTCAACACTTCGGTCAAGATACCTTGGATCAATACAACGGGTCAAAAAACCAGGGACCAAATACAACGAACCAAAACCAAGTTTTCCAACATGTACGCACTTTTCCTTGCGTAAAAGTGCATGTATATGCATTCGCGCCTTTTGGTCTGATAGCCCGCGTGTATACATGGCTTGGTCAAGGGGAACTTGCGTATACTTTTTTTTCTTTCATTCTGTGAACCTAAACTGTGATTTGTCATCTTAGTGAGTTGCCATCAAGGACAACACATGTGTCATAGCGTGAAACCTGTGTCATAATGCCAACAATCTCCCCCTTTGGACTTGATGGCAACCCCAAGTCATTCTCCTCCTTTGTCATCAAGGGCAAAGGGTTATGCTGAATTCTCTGATATGCTGAAGTGTGTTGATCATGCTCCCTCTAACTGTAAGCAAGATCTGCAAAAGGATGTTCTACAACAAGAACATGACTTTTACGTCATAAATGACCTTCCTATCACCAAAGACTCATACATACATCCATCTCCCAACCAAGTGGGGATATACCAAGATTGAGTCATCCATCCAACCAAGTGGGGATATACCAAAAGTTTATACATGATAAAACAAGAACATTACATCATCCATCCCAGGCATAATGGGGAAACAAAATAGGTCGTTACAAGACCTTGATAATAAAAGATATACATGACATAGAGACAAGATATCTAAAAAAGGACTATGATAGTCATCAGCAACTATCATTAGCAGCATCTGTCAATCACCATCCAGACCAGCAACCATGATCTCCCTCTGTGCTTGAATCAAAAACAACTGTGAAATTGTACCAAGATCTTCTAAGATAATGCCAACAATGCATTATTAGAAGTATATGCTCCCCCTGAACCTGTGCAAGATGATCACTGTCAAACCCATATCATACTCTTTTCATCCTGAGTCTGGCCCACTAATATTCTTCAAACCAACATATACGCGGTTGTATCTACAGCAACCGGCATATGTATGTGGATACGCTTCATCAAACTCGCGTACAACCATTGTTCTCTAAAACAGATAAGTGTCAACAGCAAGATGATGCATCAACTACTCCCAGCTTCTGTCTGAGGTATTCAAATGTCTCTATGGGCAATGCTTTGGTGAATATATCAGCAACCTGTTCCTTGGAGTGAACATATCCAATTTGACCTTTTGTTCAAGTACTTGTTCCCATAGAAAACGATATTTGATAGGTATGTGCTTGGTCTTGGAATGCATCACTGGATTCTTTGAAATACTGATTGCACTTGTATTATCACATAGAATGGAGATGGGTGGAGTACATGTGATATGAATGTCTTACAATGTTTGCATCATCCAAAGAAGTTGTGTGCAACAAGATGCAGTAGCCACATATTCTGCTTCAGCTGTAGATAATGCAATTGAACTTTGTTTCTTGCTGAACTAGGATACCAATCTGGAACCCATATAGCATGCACCATCACTAGTGCTTTTTCTGTCATCCATGCTTCCTGCCCAATCTGCATCTTTATATGCATGAAGTGTGAGATCTGTATCTCTGGGATACCATAAACCAAAGTTTTGTGTCACTTGAAGATATTTAAAAATCCTTTTGACTGCTTGAAGGTGTGCTTCCTTTAGATTTGCTTGGAATCTTCCAACTACTCCCACTGCATGCATGATGTCTGGTCAGGTACCTATTAGATAGAGCAAACTACCAATCATGGATCTATAGGTTGGTTGATGTACTGTTGTTGATTCATCATTTGCGTTGAGGCTGCATACTGTTACCATAGGAGTACATACTGGTTTAGTATTTTCCATTCCATATTTCTTCAAGATCTGCTTGAGGTACTTGGTTTGTGATAGAAAAATACCATCTTTATTTTGTTGAACTTGTAAACCAAGAAAATATGTGCGCTCACCAAGAAGGGACATTTCAAATTCTTTTTGCATTACCAAAGCAAAGTTTTGACTCATGGCTTCTTCATTACTCCCAAAAATGATATCATCAACATACACAACAAGTATTAGCAATTTATCATTGTCAATTTTTATATATAGATTACTATCAGTTGATCCTTTTGAAAAAGCTTGTTGATGAAGGTATTTGTCAAGACGATAATACCAGGCCCTTGGAGCTTGTTTTAGACCATAGAGAGTCTTTCTAATTCTGCATACAAGTTTTGGATCATTTCCAAGGATGAATCCGTCTCGTTGCTCAATATATACTTCTTCTTCTAGGTCCCCATTAAGAAAGGCAGATTTCACATCCATTTGATATACTTTGAACTTCTAAAAGCTATAAAGAGCAAGGAACATTCTTATGGCTTCAAGTCTAGTGACAAGTGCAAAAGTTTCTTCAAAGTCTATACCTTCGTGTTGAGCATACCCTTTACAAACAAGTCTAATCTTGTTTCTAATAACTTTTCCATTTTCATTCAGCTTGTTTTTGAATATCCATTTGGTTCCTATGACATTCTTATCATGAGGTCTAGGAACTAATTCCCAAGTATTATTCTTTTCAATTTTCTCAAGCTCTTCATTCATGGCCTTGACCCAACATTCATCTTTGCATGCTTCATGTACATTTTGCGGTTCGATGGAAGAAAGCAATGCTAGATAGCTTGAAGCTTCTGTAATAGTTCTTCTTGTCTTCAAACCTGCCTCTTTCTATCCCAAAATTTGAGTCTCTAGATGATTTTTCTGAACATATCTAGATGGAGTCTTTTCTCTGTCGTTATCTGCTCTTCTGGTGCTTCATTGGTTTCTTCTTCTTCAGCATTAGTCTGATTTGATGTGGAAGGATAATCCTCATCATCTTCCCACTCTTCAGTTTTTACCTGCTTTGGATTTTCGCCTGCTTCATCAACCACAACATCAATACTTTCAACAATTTTTCCTAGTCTTTTATTATAACATTTGTATCCTTTACTTCGGGAAGAGTAACCAAGGAGAATGCCTTCATCTGCTCTAGGTTCAAACTTGCCAAGTTTTTCATCAGTCCTTTTGATGTAACATTTGCTTCCAAAAATTATAAGTATTTTACAATAGGAGTCTTACCATACCAAAGTTCATGAGGAGTTTGAGTGTTGTTTACCCGAACATTTGTTTTGTTGAGAATAGTGACGGCAGCAAATGCAGCTCCACCCCAGAAGGTTGGAGGAGTTTCAAACTCATCTAGCATAGCACGAACCATTTGTTGAACAGTTCTGTTCATCCTTTCTACCACTCCATTTTGCTGAGGAGTCCTTGCAGTAGAGAATTTCCTTCTTATTCCATGTTCTTCATAGAAGTCGAAGAATTCATCCGAGGTAAATTCTCCTCCTTGATCAGACCTGAGGCATTTGATTTGGCGATCTGATTCATTTTCAAACAAAGCTTTGAATGCTTTGAACTTTTCAAATGCTTCGTCTTTATGCTTTAGAAGTCATATCCAACACATTCTGGAAAAGTCGTCAATAAACAATATAAAGTATTATTCTCCACGAGGTGACTTTTTCCTTGGTGGACCACATAAATCAATAGGGACAAGTTCAAGCAGCTTACTAGCTGATCCTTCCTTCTCAGGGAAATGTGTTCTGGTTTGCTTACCAAATTGACATGATTTGCATATTGTATTTTCTAGAATTCTGATGTCAGGAAGATCGCGAACAGTCTGGAATTCGCATGCTTTCCTTATCTGAGGGAAGCTTAGATGCCCTAATCTTTTGTGCCATCCAGTGTTCATCATTTTTGCTTAGATAGCATTGTTGTTGTCCTCCCTTGAGTATGTATAAATTATTTGGAGTTCTTATGCCTCTGATCATTGTTTCTCTAGTATCAAGCTCACGAACAACACATCCATTTGATCGAAATACTACTCCATTTCCTTGATCACACATTTGACTAACACTCCACGGATTATGCTTTAAACCATCAACATACATAACATTCCCAGCTTTGACCTTTTCTTTTAAGAGAATAGAGCCTTTACCTTTTATGACTACAGGGGTGTCATTTCCAAATGAGACCTTCCTTGCCTTTTCTAAGGCACTATATGACTGAAGTTTTTCTTTATCACCTGTCATGTGTTTCGAGCATCCACTGTCAATGTACCATTGATTTTCTTGTCCTTCTGCATATAAGGCTATACCACATCTTTCGGTTTGCGGTTCTTTTTTTTCCATGTTTTGGGACCCAATGAAGTTGGCTCCTTCTGAGATGTTTGCCGAAATTTACTTTTGCATTCAGAGTCTTCATGACTGAAGTTGTTACAGATAGAGCATTCTATTTTATTTTCAAGAGTAGAAAAGTTATTGTAGGTCCTTTTCATGATCCTAATCACATTCCTTTGATTTTGTAATTCTCTAGTCATGATGGTCTTGTAAGCAACACATTGAGCAGCTTTGTGTCCAAAGTTATGACATGAAAAACATTGGCCATTAAAGAAATTCCTGCAATTATCGAATCTACTGACCTAATGATTGTAGTTTCCATTGACATTCATTCTTGAAGCAAATTGAGAATTATTTACCTATGGTTGGTTATAGCTTTTGTTCATCCTTGAAGTAGATTGAACTCGATTTACCTGGTGATCTGCTTTAAGCCTCTGCTGACGATTGTCAACCTGTTCATTTCTCCTTGCTGCATTAAGATAGCTTTTGGAGGTTGATGGCTTCTGTGCTTGAGATGGTTCTTTAGTATATCCAAGACCTGTCTTTATGAAAGGAGAATGTTGCACTTTGATAATTTCATCTAAAGTTTCTGATCCTTTAGCAAACTTAAGATTGAGATCTTTTGTTTTCTCAATTTCTTTTCTTAGACCCATAGTTTCACATTCTAACTTTTCATTGTGTTTTTCCCTTTCTACAAGTTGGAATATAAGAGTATCTATAATCATACTCTTTTCTTCTAAACAGATTTTAAGTTTATAAATTTCTTCATAGAGACCATCTTCATCTAAAGCATCCAAGAAATCATCATCTTCAAAAGCCATCAGAAGTCTATAATCACTACTATTTTCGTCTTCATCACTATTCGATAAACCATCACTATCTTCATGCGTATAGTAGCTCTTCTTATTTACACTTTGTTTTCTATTCCATTTTGTTGATTCCTTACCTTTATCAAGCTTATCTTTGTGAGAACATTTGGCAGCATAATGACCTACTCTTCCACAAGAAAAACATTTGAAAGGTAGTTTACCTCTAAATCTTCCAGAACCCCATTGAAGGTTCTTGACAAAGTTTGATTCTTCCTCTCCTTCTGATGTATGTCCTGACTCATTGAGTTCTCCTTTTCCTGAAGCTTTAAATGTGGCTTCTCTCATATCTGATGGACCCCCTTTTCTCATTTCAAAAGCAGTTAGGATTCCATGCAGTTGTGACCTAGTAATACTCTGAAGATCCTGCTTTTCTTTTATGGCAGAAACATTTGATTCAAACTTACAAGACAAGGATCTTAGCACCTTTTCAACTAAAGTAACTTCTTTTATCTCTTCACCCAAGTTTTTCATGCGATTAACAATCTCATCTATACGTAAGAAATAATTAGCTACACTTTCATCATTGTGCATTCTGAGAATTTCATATTGAATTCTGAGAGATTGTAGTTTTGCACGTTTTACCTGATCGTCTCCTTCATAGCTTAGAATGATCTTGTCCCATATTTCTTTAACAGTTTTGAGCTGCATAACCTTGACAAATTCTGATTGTGACAGACTCCCCAATAGAGTATTGATAGCCTTTGCATTTGTTTCATACTGCTTTTAACCTGCCATTTCTGTAGGAGTTGCTGATGGAAATGTGTATCCTCCTTCCACGATATCCCAAACTTCTGTTCCAAGAGATTGAAGATAGGTTGTGGTTCTTACCTTCCAATAGACGAAGTTGCTCCCATCAAAGATTGGTAGCTTGATGGATGCCTCTCTTTCGTAGTTGCTCATGATGATAGATCTTCCTTCAAGTGATCAAGCTTCTTCTAAAGGAC